>BGPT01000156.1:161973-194596 GCA_003297045.1 Symbiodinium sp. clade C Y103 | reverse complement strand
TGGTGAATCGCAGGTGCCCACTTGACACAATGATCTTTGGACTACTAGAATAAAAACCATCCGTAACTCGGAGTTTCTCTACGAAACTTCCTCTGACTAATTTGTAACTGTGGGGGGGCACCACTTGCAGAGTCTTGCCCGAAACTTGATCCTGGCAGTCCTGGCATCAACTTCACGGGTGATGTAGGCTCTCATGGTATCCCAACATGATCGGATCTCAATTACACTGGCTATGTCCAAACTTTACGAGTTGGTGGAATCCTTAGGCTCAATGTTGACACATGTGTTTGCCAAAGAACATCTTCATCATATTTCATCATGGTCTAGCTAGGTTTCACCTCCCAGTTCCGATTGAGCCGGCCGTATGGGCAGATGATAGAAACAACAATCCTATACCGTCCAGGTACCTGATGGGTCTTTTCAATGCGTCTGAAAAAACATATAGTCCAACTGAGACCATCTTGCAAGATTTAGGGATGGAAAGTGAAACACAAAAATACCTTAAACTAGCAATGAGAACATATCATGGTTGGTTCCATTGTGGCTCATCAAAATCATCTCACTAGATCTCACAAGTTATCTCCACTCTGATTAATTTATTTATCAGAATCGATCTTGTTCTCGTTGTGGTTTCAGATCCCAAAACCTAGAAAAAACACATTGAAAAAAGAGTCCGGGTAAAGCCACCATTCAGCTTTTATTTGAACCATATGGTGAATATGGTGGATCTCAAAAATGCACTGAAAAGCTTTGGCCCCAAAAAAACTCACAGTGGCCTCAAATTTGAGCAGTGGGAGCAGTTTGCCTCTCCTGCAGAGAGCCAGTCTTCTTGTTGAAGTCAGGGGGATAATCAAAAAATTGTTGGATATGGTTGGATTGTACATTCCTTTAATAGGTGTTGAAGCATTCCATGATATTCCATAATGCTTCTTTGGTTGGATAAAGACTTTGCCTACAAAAACATGGCAGCTATCCTTCAAAAAATCAACCATGGCAGCAGGACATGCCCTAAGCCTAAAAGCGAATCATCGACAACCGTATTTTTTTGTACAAGAAAATTAAAGAAATCGCCATGCCAGCCACACAAACTGTTCTAAGTTGCAGGAGATAGCCAGCAATATAGGATAAATAATCATTGAGCCATATGTTTTGGGACATGAACCCATAAACATCCACCGATGAGTGACAAATACGGCAGAAACACTAGGAATGGAATATAAGTAGATATGGGATATCCACTAGTTGAAGATCAGATCTTTTAGGAACCCCAATATTTGTATACCACAATCGTCTTTTGGGTGGGAAAGGTATCGCTTTCGAAGACAAAAAAACATTGGAATGCGACCATAAGTCTGTTGAGCCACAGCTTTTTCTGATTTAGTCTCCAAGACTGAAGTTGAATGATACTTCAGAACTCCAGACATACAACCGAATATTTCAACCCAATTCAAGCCATATTTCAACCCCTCAAATGTCTGGCTCTTACTGGGAAACTCATGGAAACTCCACGGCTGGCTGCAACCAGGCGCTGTTTCACGTGTTTCATGGTGTTGTGATTGGCCGTCTCATGCAAATGCACATTCGCCAGAGCCAAGGCTGCCTGAGATGAGATGTTTGGGAACGAATGATGTGTGGTCCAATATCTGTAAAATTTCCCGGCTAAACCATGGTTTTTGGAGGGTATTTAAGAATAGTAATTTCTTCCCCAAAAAATTAGAACCAATTTATTCGCAATATATGTTTGTAGGATTTGACTTCTCTCTTTGGGGTTACGTTATATCAACACCACAAAAACAAACCAACCTGCAGACCCAGCTGCAGCATGGCGATTGTCCGTGTGATTCTCCGCCCCTACGTGGAGGTGAACTTTGCCACGACAGCGGGAAACGGAGTCCTGGGAGGTTTGAAAAAACGACGGTGTGTTGGGGCCGCAGGGGCGAATTGGTTGGTGAAAACCATGTAAATTGATGATCATCATGGATGATGTGAGTATTATGCAAATACCGTATATATATTATATTATATAATATATGTATATTATGTTTGAACTATATAATTCACTAAGCTTGATTGACGGGTGGATAGAGTCAGAGATTGGTAAAATGGTGAAATTAATTCCCTATCATAGGTGATGGGTTGGATAGATTGGTCGATTAACTACAGATTTTGGTTAGGGAATCAATCATAGGACATTTATGCTAGAAGTTCCCAATGGACAATTCATGACAATCCAAATCAATGATAGGTTGGCATTTGTCATTCGTGAGGGATGATGAGGGATAATCAAAAAATTGGTCACAGGCGGCATTGACCCTTGGGTAATTCCAATGCGATCATAATATTTTGTTTGTTGGTACTCTGATATTATGGTGGCATTGACTATTATTCCCGTGTAACAAAACATTAAACCAAAAACAATAAATCAAACATAATCAAACATTTGTTTGCGGTCAGTTCGGCTAACAGCTTCAAATCATTGGTAAGGGGTGGAGCAACAGCAACAAACAATGAAATTGAAACAACAAATTTCACAGATGTTACCCTCTGGTAAACTAACATAGCTATTGAAAATCACCATTTTTAATGGGACAATCCACTATGTTAGTTTACCAGAGGGTAGAGGGAATCAAGAGCTCATGGGGAATTTTCATGTGGGGTCCACCCTGAGGATTGAATGGACATGCGGTGACATGGTGATATTTAACCAGCGATCATAGAATGGTAAGGACCTTTTTGGGTAGACATCAATAGGGGAATCTTGGTTTGAAATGTGGTAGTTAGGAACACATCAAGTTGTTTGATTCTGAGGCATGCAAACACTGAAAATCACATTGAAACATGTTGCCACTTGGTTGGATTCGAGAGTTCACATGGTGTGGCCGAACCCCAAAATCAATCAGCTGCGGGAGGCTTCAACCATTCCCAAATACGTGACCTTCCCATACGGATGAATGGTACCAGCAATGACATGTTGCGCATGATGGGTCAACACAACAACAAATGAAGAACCACCAACGAAATGGATCAAGATGGTGATCCATTTGCCAAAAATAAACAACAAGTCACAAGAGTGACATGTCCCGCAATCTATGCACCAAAAAAAAAACCTGACCTGACATGACCAACATCGTCGTGTGTCCCAAAATCTCAAGTCTTCATCGCTTCGTAACTCTGCAGCTCTAGCCACTGCCAAAATTTCTGATGAACAATTTGTAAAAAAAAATCCGTATTGTTCCTCAAACTCGCCCAAATTTGGCCTTTGTTGGTCTTGAAAAAGCAGCTTCCCTGGAGAAATTTCCTGGAAACTCACCCACCTTCCAACCCCAAACAACGTCCTGAACCTGTCTCCGGAACTGGTCTCGCACTTCCGCTGTGCCAAAGGTGGGCCAAGTAAAGGCCTAGAGAGGGATGGGAGCTGCAATGGTTGAACACGAAAAAACGGAAAACAAAACTGAAGTTGGAGAAGATAATGAATGTCAGCTTTTCTTCAAAAGTAATTACCAAGAATTAAGTCCAATGGTCTTGTCTTGAGTTTTTTTTACTTTTGATTCGCAAGACCTGCTTCTGCGATGTTTCAGGGAGAACAACTAGTATGTACACATACAAACACACACCCCACATGCAACATATATACGCCATGGTCAAAAAATGGTGCTGAACGTTTTATTGTCATCCATCCCATATTGGGAATCCTGAGGTACATATTTAATCATACTTTATATCATTTTACATCCTTATATTCCTATGGATTGATGACCATCCCCCTGACTGGGACAAAACAAACCGCCAGGGAGATCCTTGAGACTCCGCACCAGATCCACTTGGGGACTGAAGGCATGAACTCGATCCACCAGATGGGCAAAGAGCAACGAGGCGGAGCCTGGAGGTCGGGTGGAAGATCTGGGGATATCTGTGGATATGTGGTGCCCCCCAATCCTTAGCTAACTTGGAGATGAGTGACTGGATACAATTGGCTTTATTTTGGTAGAGGACTGAACAAAAAAACAACTTCTGACTGTGGGGCACCACATTGTGGAATATATTTGATCATGGCATATTCCCGTCTTCCGGTAAAGTTCTGACGTGCGAATTCAACATAGGAATTGCTGAACCAAAGGGTTCTTAAGGATCGAGATCAGACCAAACCTGCGATTCCGCGACCTTCACTTCACTTGTATAATGCGGTAAACCTAAGAATAAGCCCGCCGTTTGGGATTGGTTGTTACATGCTGTTACCACCCCCTACTTGGGGGTGCAGTTCCACTAGTGGATGTGGGTTCTATTGGTAGGGATGAAATCCCAACTTGTGGAGGTTAGAATCCCACAGAGGTATACCCAAAAAAAATAAGGCACCCCAAGTATATTCCCATGAAATCCCATTATATCACCATTTTGGATACTGATTTTCCATGCAAACATGATGATACCTTTGGGCTGATTGAAACAATGATGCTATCCCTAGTCCTTCCACCCATGCTGGGCCTCCCATAGAGCCACCCCACGCAAAAACGCGGCGGTACTTCGAAGTGATGCTGGAGATTTTCTGCTCAAAATACCTGAGATCAAGGGTTGGGTTTCAGGGAAGTCACTTCACGGCTTTTTCTCACCATTCAATGGATTACAGTAGTTTTATGATGTTTTATGATAGGTTTGTTGCAAAAATCTGAAGGAAACTATATGGTTTTTACAATCAAACCATCAAACATAAGGTGTTTCCTGCAGTTTTCCCCTTGAACCAATTCTGGGATGGGACAGCGCAACGCCGCCACAACCGATAGGTCCTAAAGATCGAAGTGTCATGAAGCAGTCAAATGAAACTGTTGAAAACCACCATCCAGTTGCGCTCAGTCCCATTAATTGCTGGAAAATCGTCCACGTCAATCCATGAAACAATCTTCAAGGGATGTAATTTGGCAGATGCAGTCACTAAAATGAAGCACCGTATGCATAATCGCCGATATCACTTGAAAAAGTTGATCTCTATTCGGATATGAATATCACCGAATCAATTCCCCCTTCAAGCCGCATGGCTAAACAATGCCCATCACAGAACCAGGACTGCTGATCCTGAAATCAAGCTTGGTTACTCCAGACCCTTCCACTGGAAGGTGGGATCCTGCAAGAACCAGGCATTTGCCGGGTCACAAACATACAAGGCATCCACCTGTCAAAGGGGTCGCTGGTAGCATGGGCAGCATGGGATCAAAACCACCATAATGTTGGGATATAAACATATAGAAACCTCATAATTTATGGCTAGTGATCCACTTGTGAGGTGGAACACAAGTGGTCAAAAGGGTTTTGCTATTGCCACAGTAGCAGTACGAGCTCTGCTCAAAACTGTGACCATATTATTTCTATATGTGGTTAATGCGAATCCTCATTGATTCATTGTGACAAACACGTACGTAACTATTATCATGAATTATTCTTTGTCATCATTATTGTTTATTAATGCTCTATATTGACTATATACATCAATGATGCCTATACATATATACACGTAGATACGCTCTTGACTCTTCACAGTTGGTTTGTTAAAACCCGCCATTTTAATAGGAATCCTTCTCATCGGTAGTCGCGCAAAAACATGGGTAGTTACACATCCCAATGCCACTTTCATATCAAGCTAATATTCCCATAGGTGCCAAGTTCAACATTGAGTAAATTGCCCGTATTGGAAAATGGTCACCAATCAAGTACTAAGGATTAATATTCCTATGACACAGATTTCAATGATGGGATGGACGACCATAACCCACTAATTAATTCCATATACCCTACTAATGATGGCACAAATGATTCTTAATCATGCAGCCTTGTCAGTTATATCCCATTCCATATCCCAACTCTATCCTTATTATATCCCCAAAATGCGAGAACTATACATGATTGTTGGTTTGTTATGTCCCAGTATAGCCTTGATTAATCCCGCTACATCCCCAGTGTTTGGTAAATTCCCCATGCTTGACCATCAAATCCCATGGAAATCCCATTATAGCAAGCCCCAACAAGATGCCAAACAGTATTGCCAGTGTAGTTCGATGATGTTTTCCCCACAATTTCCCGGTTTCCAACTTCTCAATCTTTTGGGGTTGCTGTATCATATATCGTGGAGCCAGTTATCATGTATATATATATATACCCTCTGGTAAATTAACATAGACCCTGGCAGATAGGAATTGGAAGATTAGGTTCCTCTAAAAATAGCTATTCTCAGGGTCTATGTTAATATTCTAGAGGGTATCATATGTTTAAAATACATGCATGTTAGAACATATGCATAATTTCTATTGTCATCCCGTTCTTACTCACTGACCTTGTAATATCATGAATATTCATTTCAACATATTTCAAATATCTTCAAACAACACACATATCATTCACGTCAAGCTGCATCGTTATATCATATCCCAATCTGTATACCCATCATTTCCCCATTAGGAAATCCAACTAATTAGGAAATGTCAAACCAATATTACGGATAACTAATTATTAAATGTCTTTGATATTCCCAACTGGACACACCCAGCCGGCCTTCAGCATGGCATCACGCAACGCACGCACCTCTGCCTGACCCTGCGCCACGGGCGCGCCCTGGGCGGAGAAGGTGATGACCAGCAGCTGCTGTACCTCGTCCTGGGTGAAGCTATGGAAGTCATGATTTTCATGGGGATTTCACCAGAAAAAATGAGAATTAATATGTGAATATATCTAGAATCAATAAATCTCTATATATATAATATGTTTAATTAATTATTTATCCGTGTAGATATGAATGAATTTCTAGTGATACATGATAGTTGAGATAATACACATATCCTCATACAATGAGGATTGCACCAGCAAACATGTTCAGAATAAATTTATAGTTGATAAATGTTGATACATATAATATATATATATATATATAGATTTGTGTGCTTGCCCAACTAAGTGGTAATTCATAGTCAAAGTGGTAAACAATGACCTTTAGGGGATTTCAGCATCAGAAATATGAGTTTGACCAGGTTTTATTGAGTATTGTGGCATAATAATAATGATGAATATCTTAATATCAAATACTGATACAAAGTTTTGATAATCATGAATAAAACAAATTGCACAACAAATCGGTGCCTCCTACTTGGCTAAGTCAGTTCATTTCACTGGATTGACCAGGTCTATTCCATGGATATATTGACATGATTTGACATGGTCAGATGAGAAAACCTAAAACGACAAAAAAAAGAAATTGGGACACCACCTTGTCGCCACAGGTTTTAAAACATCAAGAGGGGGATGTGGCATCAAATTTCGGCATATCACATGGGGGAGTCACGATGAAACATATAATGGTGATATATCTGATGTAATCTAACCAGTGTGTTTTGGAAGATGTTGGGATACATGGTTTCTTAGCCAAACAAACGGGGACGTAATCGTGTTTTAATGGAATCAATACAGCATATCTTGATGTTAATGAGATATTTTTCAATGCGATAGAATTAGAATATGATTTGTCTGGCGATAGGATGGGATTCGATAACATATTCGTAGATATTCATTCTATTTGGTATTACCCTCTGGTTATTTAACATACAGTAGCCATGGAAAATGGCCCATTTATAGATAATTATGGTGATTTTCCTATTAAAGATGGTGATTCATCATGGCTATGTTAAATAACCAGAGGGTAAATCATGTGAAATAAATTCTGGATTTTCCGATGGCTTGATATCCCCATGTGTGGTGTCGGGGTACTTGAGGTGCTGCATTGGGTTTGGTGTTCAACCCATATTGTTTCTACATATTTCTTGCGTTTGCCATTTGGCCAACCAAACCCACGTTATAATTTCACTTGCAATATATAAATCAAGTCAGTGATTCAACCAGAGCCAACACACTTTTTTTTTTTAAGATAGGTTCGAGACAGGCCGTGGAAGGCACGGGAACTTGCTCCAGCAATGCTGCAACAGTCTACCTCCAACTATGGCGCGGTTTCCAACATCGATGTTGGGGTCAAATCCCCATGTTTAAGATGATTTTGGCCGCACCTCAAACCGATGAACATATAGATAAATATGTATATATATATATATATTATACTATAATAATATTATACATATATATATATATATATAACTAGTCTTGAAATACAAAAACCATCAATGACCAATAAGGTCCCCTGGTTCAGGATTGGATCAACAACTCACTCCATCAAGCATCTGAAACCAGTCGATCCCAATGCAGATCTGTGGTTGTCAGCGCCTCTGTGAGAACTTCGTCTGCAGCGGCTATACCCAAGTTCCAGCCTAATCCGTAGCTCGCATGCAAGGAGTGAAAGTCAATCTGCTGCAGTGGGATCTTGTTGCAACCCAAACCGACCTGCAGAAGCGGTCCACCACTCCCAAGAAAAAAAAGGCTCAATCTGTCTACATATTTTGAGTCCACACAAAAACACCTGCAAACAACAAAGAAAAGCAAACATACACATCCGCAGGCCCCCAACCGATGAGTGTTGCTCTGCCCAAAAAATGAAGGGGCGTCTTGGCTCATCGATTAGGGGGCCCAGGTTCAGTTCCATTTCATCCAGCTGCGATCTTCAGTCTGGGAAGCGTGTTTAGAGTCTTGATGATGTGCACATCAGTCAACTCCTAGGGGCAGCTGAGAGTTGGTGTCATCAGCAATTTTTGGATCAACAAGAAAGATGGGTGACATAATTCATCATGATCATCATGTTTTCTTAACCTATGATGTTAATGAATGTTATGAACATCATTCATGATTATCATAATTTATCAATGATTCAGTGTTAATTAATCATAATTCATACCAATGATACTACAAAGGACACCTAATACTGCTGAGGTGGGCGGTATCTTTCAGGAGGCACTTTAATGCGGTAAAGATATTCATCACCATCACCAGAATCATTGCGCTTCGTGTCCCCATCATTGATATATACCCTCTGGTAAACCGGCATAGCAATGGAAAATGGACCACTTATAGGTGATTTATATACCCAGTAGAAATCGTGATTTTCCATGGTTATGTTTGTTTATTTCAAGGTGAATAGATCGATCTCAAAACATCAAAGCTCCAAAACATGGTGTGATGATCCCTCCCATCCAGACGACCAACATAGCAAACCACAAAAAGTGTTACAGACTTCCTTCCAAACCAATTGTAAAACGCTGCTGAACATGTCATCATGTCAGAAACGAAAAACATCTTTAAACGTGGTGTTCAAAAACTGGCTGATCTGGAAACAAAATCCTCCAAATCACCCATCCACCAAAATATGTGTCTGAAAAAATATCGAAAACACGAAATCCAAAACATGCCCCCTGATTATTGGTTATTTAACATAGCCATAGAAAATCCCCTATAAATGGAGGTTTTAATGGGAAAATCATCAAAAATTGTCCATTTTCCATTTTCCATGGCTATGTTAAATAACAAAAGGGTAATATCAAAACATCAACTCCCACAATCAAACAACCCACATGAAATCCCCTCAAACCGCATCAAACAAAACATCATGAATTACAAACTACTGTATCCAAAAATAATCCAGAAAATCCCAGTTCAAGCAGCAGGTCCAAAACACTATAAATGATTAACACAATAAAAATATGTGTTCCTCCCAATATCAACAAGTCAACCAATAAAACGCCTACATAAAACAACCAGATCATTTGTGAGGATTCACTAATCTGAAAAAAATCTGACATTTGGGGGGAGTTACCCAAGTCCAATTTCCATCATTCCAGTTACGACAAGACGTGACGTCGTTATAATTTGTGCAGATACAGTATATCCTATGATATCTATAATAAAATATTCCATGCCAACTGTATTCCCACTGAAAACACCATTTTGTGGGCAAATCTCTTTTCATATCCCACAAGATCTCCATCAATTTCTGGTAGCATCCACTCAAAATTTTGCAGGAAATATATCCCCAAATTCCACTTTTGGATGGTGATGGCAGCATCATGCAGCATGATTTTGATCTTCATAGGTCAAAATTAGCTTCCCTAAAATTGGATGGCTAGTACAAAAAATATACTAAATCTGTGGTCCCATAGGGATCCGAGCATCATTGCCATGCGCAAAGAACCAGTTCAACTTCTGCAGCTTTCCCATGGTCCGGGGCAGTTCCAGTAGCTGATTGTGGTGCAGCTCCAGGATGGCCAAGGAGTGCAGCTCCCCGAGTTCCTCCTGGGATAACGAAATGGCTGGTGATGGCCTGAGTTCATGAGTTGGTGATACTTATGGAGGATTTTTAAATCCAACATTCACTGGTTCACATAGTTAGAAGTTGGGATTAATCAATAGTAATCACCACATGTTGATGGATATGTATATACACATATTGTATATTATATATATATATATACTGTATATACATTGGCTAGTGATAGTGCATATATATTCGCGGGTTGATTGAGATGAGAGCCATTAAAATGTTGTTTTCATCCCACGCAACTAGACACAACTGGGATTCTACATGCAGATCCTCCAAAATCGGATTGCACATCTCAAGTCTATTCAAAGTTCAATCATCTTTTGAAAGCACAATCAGCTTGCGGCTACCTTCTAGTAGTTTCACATAGCTATAGAAAATGACGCATTTAAAGATGACAATTACCTGCTAAAATTGGGATGTTCAATCCTGTTCAAACAACTGCCACCTTTCCACCGTTTCATCCCAGCATCCGGCAGGTGCCGCAGCTGGTTGCCGTGCAACCAGAGCTGCTGCAGTGACGGCAGCGCTTGGGCAATCTCCGCAGGAATCTCCGTGAGGCGATTTCCGGCCAGGCTGAGGTCGCGCAGATGGCGCAAGGAAAACTCCTGGGGATCGATCAATGGATTGGTTAATGGGAAGATTTACAGGAAACCATGGATTTTCCCATCAAATATAGGGGTTTCCTGTAAATTTTCCCTTAAACCAATCCAATGAATCGACATCGGACGTCATCATGGGATAGGCTGATCAGTACACCTGTCGCAGTTTAGTAGGGACAAATTGTATAGTTGATATCACTTTTGACAAAAATGGAAGCATTGTATGGAGTAGCTTTGAGGTCGGTGATCCATCTAGTATACCATACATGTATTCACTGGCCCTCCAATATCTTAAATGTATTGGGTGGATTCTCTAACCAGTCGTGAGGCTCACATTGAGCAGTGGAAGACTGAGTGCCAGGGACTGGGCTGAGTTTTGAAGGGATTTCCTTCTGATCGCTTCAGGCATCTCATCTGGTTGCATAATTTGCTTTTTGGCTTGCTATCCAGGGAAAACAACAAGAGCTCCTGTTGTAGATGTTCTCTTCCATCGATTTTGGGAAGCACCGGACACACACACACACACACACACATATTTGGTCATGTCAGATGTATGCAGCTACCCAATTCAGGGTCTTGCAACCCAGGTCCCCAAGGTTTAAACCCACTGATTGGGAGTATAAATGAGTATAAGCCCATTTCCAGTGGCCATTGGCCTTCTTGGAGTGGATATACTTATGTGTATATATATATATATATATGAGACTTGAGTTTTGGGGATCCAAGACATCACCCTAAAGGGCGACATAAACAGGTGACTGTAAGTTACAGGTTAAACATGGGATGGGATAAGATACATCCAGCCGCTGGGAACATGGCAGTTGTCCATTAAAGACCATTTAAAGAGTTTGGGCCAACCAGTCCCTGCAAAAGCAAAGATACGATTGAGGCAATGAGTCATGAAACGTGACGTGGCAGTGATTTTGGGTGATTTATGTCAGAACGCCGAATTCAGAGGTGTTCATTTAGTTTCTTCAACTCTGCTGTTGTGGGGCCACCATGGGCTCAAGCGGATAGCAGTCCCAGCTTCTGACATCGTCAACGCAATCATCGAAGTGATCTGATTGTGAGCCAAATCCAACCTGCAACGAAGCGATGTTCGCTGGGTCAAGGGAAGAGTCTCAGCTGGAAAAAGATGCCCTGCAACACATGTTCCTTCAGATGTCATAAGGCTGGGGCCCTGCAGGGAAATTGGGAAAATCTTCATCCGAACTTTGTAGGTTTTTGAAAGGACTCTGCGACTCCAGTGAACGACCATCCCAACAAAAACTCGAATCTTATCATTGGATTGGTTTAAGGGAAAATTTACAGGAAACCATGGGTTTTCCCATTAAATATAGGGGTTTCCTGCAAATTTTCCCATGAATCAATCCAGTGATCTTACCAAAGAACAGTCTCAGGGATCGCAGCGCTTCAGCCACCGAAACATCTTGCAAATCCGGCAACTTGAACAGTCCTGGGGCGCGGGAAACACTCGCACTGCCAAGAATCATAGCTTCTGGCTATGACTAACATAGCCATAGAAAATCCCCGATAAATGAAGGTTTCTAGCTGGGAAAATCATCCAAAATTAGCAATTTTACATGGCTATGTTAAATAACCAGAGGGTAAGTTTAACATAAGTTCCGGACTGCCACTTTTCATCCCAATCTTTTAATGAACATTGTCATAGTGGTGAAATTGTCATAAGGTTCTGGATTGTCATGATTCGTCATTATCATCCCAAAACATCAAACATGAAACATACTAGTGGCCAACGAAAGAACCTAAACATACCATATAGTTAGAGTATATTACATTACAAGAAACAAACCTCGTAAAAATGGTCTGAAGGCCCATTCGTGTTGCAACTTCGGGTCCAAAGTTTCCAACAAACCAAGCCAGTCAGACACAATCAGCATCAATCAGCTTAGGTTCCGTTGTTCGCCCAGAAGACGGTGTTCAAATTGGCTGCCCCTTTGGATCCCAAGAGCATCTTGGGAAAGGTCGCTGCTTGGCAGCCGCGCGCGCGCAAAATGGAGAGCTTCGGGATCAGCAGTGGCTCATCCAAGGAGAAGGGCCTCGGTGGTGAGCCAACTGCACGGGCAGTTGGCACGGAATAAAGTCACTTGAAGGGCAAACGCCACATAACTCTCGGTGGATGGATGTAAATGAAAGGCAAAGGTTATACAGGAAACCGTGTTTTTTGCCCTCCAGAAGAATGGTTTTCCGATTTTCCGTTAAACATCTTAAACCAATCCTGAGAAATTGCGTTTCTTCGCAACTATGACAAGCTAACCACACAACGTAGCATCCCTGGCAAAATATGTGTCCCATTGCAATGAGTGTCCATCGCTAGCTTGGGGGCTATTATTTCAATGAAGAAATGGTTTTGACAGCATTGTCTTTTACCAAGGTTCAACCCCGCAAACAAAATAAACAAGCCAAACTAGAACGCAGGTTGGTCGTTTCAACCCATGAATACTGCAGTCAACTTTGATCATCTTTGATTAACATCCAGCTTCCATCTATTTCTGATACAAAATCATCAAAAACACTACCCAGACCCTCAAGAACCAAAAAATGAGTGATATCCCCAGGATTTTGGGACCGCTCCCCATGCAATGAAATCATAGGTCTTGGAACATCCATCTCTTTTTTCCAGCTGTTCATCTATCCATAGGTCCCAGTGGCACTTCCTGTTCATCCAGCCCCAGCTGTAGCAATCGTTTAGAGATGGCATAGATGGCAGATGGCAACTTCACCAATCGGTTCCGTTCCAGGCATAGCACCTGGAACCACAGGGCTAAATCACCCACAAGAAATGGCCATTTTTGATGGGGAAAGGTGATGAGAAAGCATGATAAACCATGAAATGTGGGGAATTTTCCAAACATTTTTCAAACCCACATCACAGGTTTGTGGATGGCGCATGACTAGTGCGCATTTCAATCATCGTTTGGTTGCGTGCAGGGACTTGACAACTGGATTTACATCCATTTCTTGAACAAACAAAAAGCTGCAATTTCGTTGCTTTCAAAGAGACATTGGATGGTGACACCAACTTGGAAGATTCCATCCATATTTAGGGGACTCAAAACACTGTCCACCTGCAGTTTGGAGAGATTGCAGAAGCTCTCCGGCAAGTCCGACAGGCAATTGCCCGTCAAGTACAGTTCTCGCAATGTCTGCAGTTGGCCGAAACTGCTGGGAAGTTCTGTCAAACCTGGGTGGCTTGGGGAGGGCGTTGGCTTCAAAATTTTGGCAGCTGGATCAAGGTTTTCATTAGGATTTACATATCTGAAACATGTCAAGACTATGAGACATGACAATAGTTACAATAGTCCTTTTAAGAACTATGACTATGAGTCAGTTTTGCTCAGCTACTATGTCTAAAACCATGATCAATGTGGCATATGCTCGGCTTGAAGTCATAATCCAAAGTAATTATTACATTACATGGTTGAAACTCTTCTTCTTCCAACCATCATCTAGTCCTAAATAGTCTGTAAAAATAGGTTGACCTCCAGTAAATTAACATAGACCCTGGCAGATAGGGGTTGGAAGATTAGTTTCGACCAAGAAATGGTCCTTTGATGTTCTTTTTAGGGTCTATGTTAATTTTCCAGAGGGTAAGTTCAAACATTCAAGGACCTTTTGATGAAAACCAGGTCTTTACCGATTCACCTGCGGAACGTCTCGAGATGCAAAAAAGTGACCGTTGCGCCTTAACGTCATCACCTCCAGCACTTCCAATCCACCAAGGGCACCCAACTCGTCCTTTGGGAATCCTTGCATCCGTTGCATCATGTGGGATGTGTAAAAAATAAGGCAAATGTTACCGTACCCAACTGCCAGAAAATATGATTCAATATTGTAGTTATAGAAGTTATATTGCCCCACCATCTCCACAATTTCATGCTGATTCTTCCGATTTGGGCATAAGTCAAGCCTTTGGGGCACCACTGAGGCTGGAATTCGTAGTTTTGTGCATCAACACATCTTGAGGATCCAATATGTAGCCACATTAAACCAAACGTGAACCAAATGGCAAATCTACTCATACATGGATGGTAGTGGAGATTCATTTTGAATTGTTCTTCTTGAAGATTTGGGGCCCAAACAAAGGTATCATCACGTTCACATAATGATGGATTTGGGGGCCTCTAATACTGCAACGGCCAGGAAAAGGACAAACAGACATAAACAGACTAGAAAACACAAGGAAGAGCGCGCGTTTGCCCTGCTCTGCAGACCTGCTGATCCCCTTTTAAATCACACAATGCTGACCCTCAAAAACAAGTTCCCAGAATCAACAGCAGACCCAAATTTTGTAACACACCTTTGGTACCCCAGGCAACCATGTCCTCAACCCATCAACACAACTATAAACCAAGTAAATTGTGCCGAACCTTCAAAAATAAACCGCAAAACCATCCAACTATGTATTTTTTGGTGAGAAATCATGAGAAATCCATCTATCTGTTTGCCTTTCAACCATCCAATCATCCAATATTTCAAGCAAGTTTCCATCCAATTTCTGCAGATCCAAGTTCAACCACCGTAACCTCTGCATCTCCCACGACCCCCCTGCAGCCGCCACGGCTTCGACCTTGGTGGCGGTCGCAACCCAGGCGACGGCCTCCAGGAAGCGCCGGTGATGGCGCTGGAAGTCCGGGCGCTGATCGGTGGCGCCCAGGTGGATCAACTTGCCCAGGGCTAAACCTTGGGGGAAAGGGAGATGGGATATGTCTGAAAAGAGAGCATATCTCCAAAATTGCCATTTTACATGAGGTTTTAATCATGTTTAATCCCATTGGTAATGGGGGTACCCTAGTTTCAGATTGAGCCAGATAACACCACAGAAATGTTAAGTTTAAGGAGGATTTAAGTTGATTTCATCCACAGAAATGGGGATAAGTGGTGTGAAATGTGTGTTTTTTTTTGAAGGGATAGCGGAACATACAAGAATGAATGGGGAATGACTTGGGGAGGTCTGATAGAATGACAAAATGGACTGGATGTTTTATTGGAGATCTGAAATAATATATATAATTACATTCATATAGTATGAATATGTCAACATGTGTACATGTACAACATGAAAACTGTGGTAATGGTAAGTATAGTATATACGATATCTGGCTACTGCCTAGAGATTTAGTGATGTCGGGATGTTTTGAATGTTCAAAAACCATGGAAATGGAACGCTAGTTGATGGCTGAAAAGGGTGACTAAGCTTTAAAGGCGTTCATCTGAATTGATACACATGCACTCACATTGCACAAGCCAAGTAAGTACTCATGGTCTCTGATAAATTGGAAAATTGTAATGGTTCTTTGCACGTCATCATCAAACAGTTGCAATGGTATACAACCATGTGGCTGGTCACCATTCTTCCACTCCAATTAATGATGACACCGATATTAAAAAATACACGTATCAGCATCATTTGGCCAAACTTTCGCCGAGAATTCGCGACTATCATGACAAACAATCGGACACCATACAAAGTGAAATAGCTCTGAAGTGGATCTTCATACCAAATCCTCCAAGAACATGGTTTGGACCAGGGTTTACACCAACATCCACTCAAAATATCAAAATATCCCACTAAAAATATCTCTAAAATGAAATCACTCAAAAAAAAACAAATCAACAAAAAGTCACCCCAAAGTCAATCAAAAGAACTTCCACTCCATCTCCACCAAGGCACAGCTCTCGGCACTCTCCGCGCCGTGCAGCTCCTCCTCTGCCCGGAGCACCTCCCGCAGCAGCTCCAGCGCCATCGCAGCGTCACCCAGGGCGTGACAGGCCTCAGCCTCCAACGACCGGGCGGCGATCAACGCGGGGCCCGTGGCGTTGACGGCAGCGGCACGACACTTGTCCCGCGCCAAATGGAAGTCCTAGGGAGTTGGAAAAATCTGGGAGATATTTTTGGGGCCAACAGCAACATTATAGGATATTATAGGGATCTATAGGGATTTTGTTGGGGATTCAAGTGAGATAATAAGGATAAATGTAGCAACCAACAACAATAGAGAATTTCTTGGGGATAGAAGTGAGTGATATACTGGGAATACAACAGGATATGATGGGATACATGATATAGCCTCTGCTAATGACTAATAGTTTGCAGACTGGAAAATCACCACAATCATCGAAGTAAATGGGCCATGGTTTCCAAAGCTGTGAAATTATCAGAGGGTAGTGGGGATGATGATAGAAACACGTGATTGAAAATGGAGGGATGTACCGGGATATAATGGGATTTGTAGCCAACCAGAGATGTTTGTGTTTTTGAGGGGTTGAACATTGAGTGTTGGGTGGTGTTTTTGTTTCAATGATGATTCGGAGAATTATTCCACCAACAAATGGAGGGATTTGGAGAATTATTATGACATAAGACATTGGGGAAGATGAGATAATGATTCCATTAACAAATTGGGGATATAGCGCAATATCATGAGATTGACAAGGAACAAAATGATATCGGTGTTTTCAAGATGGTTCTGGCAAAACCACCATGTCTGACTCTTAAACTCTCGATATGGTCTTTTCTCAACATAAAAGGTACCCTGGTCATTCAAATGGGAAACCCCAATAGAAATCAGCTAAATATCGACATATCACCTCCCCCATCCCATCTCCATCACCGTCTCCTTGGCGTTCATGGCACTTCTTCCCTGGCTCAACTGGTAGGACCTCCTCGCCTCGTCGTCCTGCAGCAGTGCCTCCAAGTTCTCCTCGTCGTTTCCGTCGTGGACACCTCCGGACGGGGCCGCGGCGCCGTGGAGGTACTTGGCGGCGTCCAAAAGGCTGGGCTCGTCGTAGAAGAGCGACAGGGGGAGAACCACACCTGGAGCTACCCGTCGGCCCCATGGGTTATAAAACATATACACCTATAGACCCTCCAAATATCATCAAAAATGAAACAAGGTCGGAAAATTCTGGGCTAAAACAAAATTTCTATAGTTGGAGGGTCTGGATATAGTGCCGAAATATGGGACCAGACCATGAGGATAAATGATGGGGATGATTATAATGGAGCTTTGAGAAATGTGTTTTCTTTTTTAGGTCTGATGTTTTTTTAAGGCTTTGGGATGAGTAGGGTACATTTGAGAAGTTGATTTGCACGACTGGAAGAAGTCTAGAGATTGGAACTCAATACTGGACTCAATGGCTGGCTTTTGAGATCTAAACATGTTCTGAAGGTATAGTGACAGATAAGGTGGTCGAGTTTGTTGGGTGAATCAGCATAACTCCCAAAAAAAATATGCTGATATTTTTGTTGCGAGGGCATCGTAGATATTTGACGCGTGTTGAAATCACACACCGGCGCGCAATAGCTAGGTACGTTGATTCGGTTCATGCTAGATGTATTGGCAATGGCGAATAAAAACGAAGCTGTGACTGAGGGGGCTCCAAATTCCAGCCATTCATCTTCCATATCCGATATCCCAAACAAACATATGGAGGTTTCCTAAAATAGAGGTACCCCCAAATCATCCATTTTATTTTCGGATTTTCCCTTATAAACCATCCATTTTTGGGGTACCCCCAGCCATTAGGAAACCCCCATCCCTTTGGCACCTGAGCAATCGCTCAGAGTGCTGTGCAACGACATGGAGGACATCGAGTCCAAGCCCAGCTCCACGAAACTGTCACCTGAGCGCCGGTTCGGAACACGTCCGAGACGCAATGGTTGGAATGATGTTGGTGTTTCTTATCCTCCAAATTTGGGGATTTAAGGGCTTACAATTCCTCAATGTTTGTCACTTAAATGATTTAAGTGACTGACATTGAGGAATTAGGCAAGGAAGATTGGGATTAATAGTTGATTCATCATAGTTTCCCCCAAACCGATCCCAAAAAAAACAAGATACTGGTAATACTGGGGGTATAGGACCAACCATAATGGGATTGCGCATATTGAGAATCCTTAATGGTACAATGCAGGGAAAATGCAGGTAAGTTGGTTTATGACCAACCAACTGTTGGGTTGACCGGAAACATATCTATTGTTTAGATGGGGTTATAAGCCGACTAGAATAATTGGGGCGCCCTGCTTTGTAGAAAAGGTCTTCTAGGATGTAAAAAAAATGAAATATGGAGGTTTCCTAAAATGGGGGTACCCCAAAATGGATAGTTTATAATGGAAAATCCTACTTAAATGGATGATTTAGGAGTACCCCCCATTTTAGGAAACCTCCATATAGACTTCTGAACTTCCAGGTTTGAATTTGTTGCAATTATCTATGTGTCGGAGTTACGGTGAAGCCTGGAGGAATGTGATCTGCCCTCGATGATTGATTCTTTTCGGGGTTACACACGTCCATAGCAAATGTATTCCAACTAGTGGGGTTTGCTCAGCAAAGACGATTAAAAGCTGATGGCATCCGCTCAAACCACCGAAAGGGGTATGATTCCTCCAAAGGGATCAGAAACCAGGAGGCCATCAAGTCTTTCAATCAGCTATAAAGGCAATTTCAAACCACTTTTCTTGTTAAATTCTGAAATACATCTTGTGTACATCTCATTCTTGAAGGGATTTTCATAAACCTCCATAGTTTCATCTCAACTTCCATGTCAATCACTCATTGGGTCAATTCAATCACTCATTGAATTTGAATATCGGTTCAAATTTCAACGATATAACATCATGTATATCACGTCAAATGTCCATTATTCATGAGATTTGTCAATTGTAAACATCAATTTCAGCCAGCAAGAGTGAACTATGTTAAAATTTGATTGGTGGAGTAAAAGAATCCTGGGCCCATCGCGGGCAAGTCAAATGGCCCCCTTTGCTTAAATCGTCATCCCTTTGAACATGGCTTGTTTCTTATCTTACATCCCAATTTCGGATGTTTTTTGGTGGCAAAACCAGCATCTTCGCAGTGCTGGAGAGTCCAGTGGCCTAAGTTGGCCTCCTTTCCCAAGACTTTCCTCACCGCCGCCTGGATCATTTCCACACAGCCGCTCACGGTGGCCGTGCTCGTTGCGGCACCAGCAGAGGAGCCGCCTGGGGATGGGGGATGTAGACAGACCCGTCACCTGAGTTGTAGGTGAAGAAATACAAAGTAAGGTAAGGATCTATATTTGTGTACAGCTCTGATGATTCTATATGATTTACTTCTATTAAATGGTCTGATGTTTGATATGGTTCTATATTCACTTTACAGTAGGTATGGCATGGGCACATGTTTTGGAAAATAGTGTTTATCCAAATATTGGAATGGGGAACGCAACTCTGATAAATGGGCATTTCACTGATTGAACTGACAAAATCTAGAGATTTGAACTAGCCAAATGGGAACACGAGGCAAAGCGAGTTTGGTATTGGTCGAAACTTGAAGGTCATTTTAGGAGTATCCACATCTGGGATACTCCAACTTTGACCCAGGTCCAAACCTTAGCACGCCGGTGAACACCAACGAACTAGCTGGCAAAAGGGGTGTTCATCCCCACAATCATCGGTATATAATGGGTTTCTGACCCATACTAACATGAGAAAGCTTAAGCAATTGACAATATTCCTGGTTAGTAAACCGTGCCATTTTCAGTCTAGTCCAGGGTTCTTCCATCTTCACTTCCACCGCACGCCACAAAAAAAACACCAGTTGCACCTAGCATCTTCCAACCATCCCACCATCAAAACCCCCACCTACGATCATTTGAAATCAAAAAAAACATGCAAAAATACCAAAAGAACATTTAGAAACTTCCAACCCCATTCAATCCAATGTCAACCCTCCCAACAAAAAAAAAACTCTACCCCAGGCCACCTGTGAGTGCTTGAACTCTGGGATGTTGACCATCCACTCCCACCATGAGCACCGTAAAGCGCGGCGCTTGGAACCGCAGCACCGCCTCCAAGGCTTCGAGCCCTTGCTGCGGCGTCAAGGTCTTCAGCCCCAGCGCTGGCGCGTTGCTGGCCAAGGCGGGGAAAGCTGCGGTGATGCCAACGTGGTCCCAGGCTGAAAGCCTGGGTGATGGGGATGACGTGGGGGAAATGTGGGGGCTGGATGGGGCTACCTACTCTAAAAGTGGGATGGATCCAAACAACTTTATATAAAGTCCAATCTGATCCAATCTGTGGTTCCAACTGTACCAACGTCTGTGGAATTCTTGACGCCACCAATGCCCCAAGCAACGCCACGCAGCCGATCTCCAGCGTCTTTCGCCTCTGCGCCGAGGCCTTGGCGGCTTCCTTCGTGCAGAGCGCCTCCAACGCCCGCGCCTTGGCCCCGTAGACGCCCAGCTGCGGTGCTCCCGCGACGCTGACGGCGCTGGAGGTGAAGAGCACCGGGAGGCCGTGCCGGGCGCGCGGCGAAGTGCTGGAGGTCAGCTCCTGCGGTGTTGCGGACACACAACGGAGGGTGGGATAGAGGTTTTATCTACATATGTACACCAAAAAGTAGTTATAAGTTGGTCTTTTCACTGAGGTTGCCATGCTTGATGAGGTAGACAAATCTGTAGGTAGATGGGTGAGTGAACATAAACCAACTTAGAACATGTTACAACTGGGGAGGGCAGCTTTTTGGTGGGAAACACGTTTTTTTTGAACAGCTTGTTGGGGGTGATTCTAAATATGGTTTCTGAGGGATTTGGGGACATGGCCTCAAATGGACAAGGTGGATGATCCGCTTAAAGTTGACATCTTGGCTTTGATTTGGATGCTACATGCAATTTATGATATCTGTTGGATGATGTGCACAGGAACGAAAAGTGGGATGAATTGATTGCTAAGCCATGAGAATTTCAGACCCTGGGGGGCGGAAGTTGGAAATGGTGGTGAGCCACTGCAAAAATGTCCCAGATCATCAATGGAGTCCCCAAAAATAGAAACTTACAGCTTCAGAGAAACCTCTTCCAAACTCCACTGAGCCATGAACATACTCCCATCCCATCCCATGAAATACTGGTAAATCATGGTAAATGGCTATCCCTGGTTTATTGTATTATGATGATTATGGATATCTCCAATAAACCAGCTAGTAGAACCCACCAATTCTCGATAGGCGCCATGGATCTTCCCCAGTCCTTCAACACTTCGATGAAGTTTTCGGCTCCTCTCAGTGCCCCGAAAAGTTGCCCGAGGCTATCCCGATGTTGTGGCCACCCAGGAAGTGCTTGAAAAAGGTATAGGTCAGAACTAAATAGTATAGCAATCCCCCAAAAAATGATAGAAAGGCAAAATCCATAGCCACTATTTATCACTATTTTAAAGTGATACTTTACTTCTCTATCTTTTTCGGGATTACTACATAGCATGTAGTCATTGCCATAATCGTTCACCAGTCATTGATGGGTTGCACATCCAACTGGCAAGGCACGGACAAGGGGACAACAAATGGACCTCATCCCACAATTACATGCAACTAAAGACAATCTTGACTACCTAATAACATCAAACCAATATGATTAAAGAGCAATTGTATCATCACTATGAGAATACTTACAAGGCTATATCAAGAACAAGAACAACAACATGAACACAATAGGCGGAATCTCTCCCACCTCGCAACTTTTCTTGAGGTCCGTTCATGGCAGTCTGGGCGTCCAGTTGCAAGACGGATTGAGGAGGCTCAAACGACCTGAAAGCACTTCAAAGATGTACCAAGATCTTCTAGGTGCATCAAACAAATGGTAAAGTACTAAAACTATGGGGTAAGACACCATCTCTAATCTTTATGAGTACTTGGGATTTTGGGGCTTTAGCCATTTTTCGAGGTATTCTCGGGGTCTGCTGACAGGAAATATGATTTCAGATAGTATGGCTTGTTCGACATGTCCTTCAGGAAAATCCAGTTTGGGGAAGGTTGAAGAAATCTGCTCTTTGCACTTGACATGACCACAGCAGTAATTGTCATCCCAACCTGAAGTTTCCCCAGCCGTGACTTAAAGATCCAGGGAGCTCGCACAAACAGGCGGCGAAATCCAAGAAGTTCATGGCCGGGCAGTTCTTCAAAGCTGACAGGAGCTGCTGCTTCTTGGAAATGTCCGCAGAGATGTAGACAATCTCTGAGTTTCCTTGTGGAAGGTTCCATCTAAGAGGTCTGCAACTTGGTGTGATTGATAAACAACTGTAACAACAAAAAAAACTTAATAGTAATGCCAATAGCAATAATGTGCTGTAATATGCTGTGAAAGTTCGTACATATCCGTTCTGAAAGTCATTGGATCAAGGTTGCCGAAGGAACTGAGGAGGTCAACTGGCTTGTGAACTGTCACAGCTACACCCATCAGATTCCTGTATCAATGAATAGGTTCCAATTAACATCTGACATTTCGATCTATTTAATGCTGAGTGCATTCTCAGGCTTCCAGATTTTGTCCAGCCCACATTGACATCCATCTTTCAGGGCCGGGTTGCATGTCAATTGGGGATCATATTGCCATGGCAATGGAGAATGCACCAGGTATGGATGATGATCGCATTATAACACCTCTATTTGTACGCAATTTCCCATTGTCATGTTTGATTGTGGGGTAGGGCAGTACAAGCACAAATTGCCACCATGTGTATTAGATGTTATTGTCATTTACAAAACAGCCTTCTCAACGCCAAACATTTCTGGTTTGGAAGGAACAAATATGGTTGTAAGTGCTCATTCACCAGAATTAGTGCATGTCTGCCCCAGAACATGTTGCAAAGAAATTACACCTCTATGTTCGATGGTAATGAAACTGTGAGCATGGTGGATTGGTCCTCCTGTTGGTACGGACCCAGAAAATCTGGATGATGGCGACCTTTGTCGGTGCAATCGGCATGTTTGTTGCTTACATCCTCATATTATCTTCTTGAGTCACTTACTGACATCCCAAATAGCTGTTTCAATCCATGTGGTTTTGCATTGTTTGGTTGATTTGCTCCAGATGCGCTCCGGAGCTTAAATCCGCATTTTTTGGTCCCTGCACCCCTTATGTTCTTTTTGGTTCACTCACCACTCTTGGTGAACTTTGTTCCTTAAATCAGGTTGAATCCATATAAATCCAGTGTTCTGCGCTAAGTAGGTGGCTAAGTAGCTAGTAGATTGATGATTGGGTTTACGGTGGTTATAGCATGTTATAGCTATAGGCAGATGAAGTTCAAACCCAACTTCGCTAAGTAAGCTTGTGACCCCATCTAACGAAATAGATATATCATCATGATATATCCATTCCAAATCCTAGTTCATCTAGTTCTAAATCCAACATAGCTCACGAAAACACCCATTCAAATCCCATCAAAATCACCAAAAATCATATAAAATCACCATTTTTTTAGTGGTAAAATCCCCCAAACTCACCACTTTGACCCCCACGGCACCGAGCCGCCGCGCCGCAGCCGTTCCAGCCGTCGCTGCAGCGCCAGCGCCTTCTGCGGCCGGCGGCCCAGCAGCAGCACGGCGTCGGCGCTGAGGTGCTCGGCCCAGAGGGCGCCGATGCCACCAGCGCCACCCGCCAGGAGGATGCTCCTGGGGCACGGCCATGATCCCATGGCTGGAGGAAAAAAAATGGGGACTTCACCGGGAAAATCTGGCATTTTTTCGAGAAGATGTGATGATTCTTGATGAAAGTGATGATTTTTTTAAGGGAGTTCAGATAGGTTCGATGGGATTTCAGTTGGAGAAACTGGTTTGGAAATGTTTGGAACCCAAAGATGTGGCGAGTTGATGGTGATTTCACGGGCAAACATGGTGATTTCTTGTCCAGCAAAACATGGATTCAGCAGCAAACATGGAGACTTCACCAAGAACCATTGGGATTTCAACAGCAACAATGGTGACTTAACCAGCAAAAGTGGGGATACAGCTAGGCTACGTAGGGTTTACGGGAATACAAACCAACTTCTCGGTTTGTCATCTTTGGCACATTTCGGATATTGCACCCAGATACAGAAAATAACACACTATATATGATAAAAGTTAAATACAATAAACATTAATACAATAATAACATCTGAAACTATACAAACCATCCAACCAAGGTTTGTATACCCAGATCAACTCCTATCGGTTTCAGAGAAATGCTATACTAAAAATCAAACGCCCTAGACCCTCTGAGCACCTCTGAAAATGGGTCAGCGTCTCAATCATGGGTGTAATACCCCGTTGTTTGAGATACTTAAAGAGTCTAAGTCTAGGTACTCCTGTCAACTACCTAACTAAACCCTCTAAAAATCAAACATGGCTAGCTGGGAAATCCGCTTTGATGGGCACCTATATAGCTAGAAAACATAGAACAATTGGGAGATTTTCTAGCAAGCCATGGAGCTCATTACCATGGGGTAAATCAAATGTTCAAAGAAATTTGTGGTAAATATGTGTAAATCACATTCTATCCCATGAAATCCCCAAAATTCTTGATCGCGAAATCCCCATTGAATGCCATGAAATCCTCATTTATAGATGGTTTTCAGAAAAATATGGTTATAATTGTTGATAAATCCCCTATTATGGTTAAATCACCATGAAATCCCATCAAATCCCACGAAATGCCCATCAACGTCCTGCATTGCATCAGCACCTGCAGCCGATTCTGCGGCGCCAGCGCCGCCGGACGCAGGCGCCGCACGAGGCGCGCTCCGTCAGCGTCGAGGAGGACTTCGGAGCTGTCGAGGTCAGAACCTGGGCCAAATCCCAAGGGGAATCGGTGGAAAAAATGTGGTTTTTGCCGTGGAACACATGGGAAATCCATAGGAAATCGATGGGAAATCGATGGGAAATTGATGAGACCGATGCAGGAAGTCTATGTGGTTTTAGCCTCTGATAATCATGAACACTTTGGGTATGGGAAAACATGGGAAATCGATGGGAAAAGATGGGAAAAGATGGGAAATCCATTCACAAATTCTAGGACTATCATAGAAAAAACAACAATTTATAGAGATCATATGGATCCATAATGTATTGATGTGGAATTTTGTGGAATAGCATTGTTTTAGGCGCTGATAATCATGGAGAATCAACGATTTATAGATGACGATGTTCCAATATGTTTCCACTGAAATGCCCATCTAACCAGAAAGAGAACTTTGACAACTACCGGAAATGGTGTGGAAAAATGTGGAATATAACATATGGTCGTCAAGGAAAATCATCAAGTTATAATGTAGATGACGTTCCAAATTATAAATGCCCGTTGAACAAGGCCTCTAACAATCAGAAATAGGACTCTTTAACTACCAGAAATGGATAGGAACGGATATCTGCGCCTGGTTTCTGAAGGTACCAAACATTTACGGACATGTTAACTGCTAGTTTTTCCCTTGGGTTGGAAGAGATTCTAATTGCCACGCATATCTTTATTGTTTACTATCAGAAATTGAGATGTTCACTAGAATGGGATTAAACCCACGATCGTGATTGGCTATAGACGACCACCAAACCAACAGAAATAAGAACATTAATGATTGTAGCCGCCATAAATTGGAATTTTGACTGCCAAAAAAATGATTTATTTTGTGGTTGCTTGGAATTTTTACTTGCTTACTCAGTGGTCACTAGGCAATCTTAGGTCATTGTGGTTGGTTTCTTGAGAGATTAAGCAGCAGTGAAGATCTTATCAGAAAAGAACTGGGGATTCTTAGAACATCGAACGATCATTGTGGCTGGTTTCTTGGGATTTTGTTTTCCTCCACATTGCTGGTTTCTAAATTGTCCATTGGAGCAGTTGTGAGAGGAAACTCGGACGATGTTTGATTTACACATGCCCATTTCAGTTGCTTTAATATATCCCTAGATGTCGGCTGAAGATGAAATCCAGATTGAGTTGACATTGCTTTAATTAGGAAATTCACCGTTTTCATGGCTAAGTAGTGGTATCTTAGGTCTTGACTCTTGACTCATACCATCTGGCAAACTAACATATGGAGAATCAGAATGTTTAACAGGTATATAAATCATCGAACTAAATGTGCAAAAAAAAAAAGAAGTGTTAGTTTACTGCAACCCCAACTCCCTCATTTACAGATGATTTTCCCAGTAAACCTTCATAACTCTATTTATTTCCTCATCAAAACCTCCATTTACAGATGTTTTGCCCATATGTTTCCAGATTTTCACAGGTTTTCCCATGAAACATTTGGGATTTCCCATCCAGCCCTCGGCCAAGTCGCTCATCTCCTGCAGCAGCAGTTCCGCCAGCAGTCCACCACGCAGCTTGGGGCAGGCGTCCAGCTGACAGACCCTGAGCCATGGCAACTCCAAGGCGGCACTGAGCAGAACTCCTGGGTCTGATGGGTTTGGATGGTCAGATGGGTAGATCACGGGTATATCAGCGGAAAAATATTGAACCTGGGATATGTATATAAATGGTAAGTGTATATACTGGGTGTAGGCATGGGATATACACTGATGTGAGGTTGGGATCAAATTTCAATTGACATACAATGTGGGGCCCCTCAATTATAAGTTGGGTTATGTTGGGTGATATCTCTCATTACCTGTACTTAAAAGTATGATGAACCATAGTCATTGGAGTTGTAGCCCCTCAAAAGTTACAACTGCCTGAGGACCTATAATCCCATGGCCAAAACTGTTAAGGGTCAAAACATGTCATAACTGTACCTGGTGTTTAACTTGCCGTGGGAATTGTTTTCGTCATCGGCCGATATTCACATTTTATCTGGGCGTAACTGGGTTCCACGAAAAAATCCAGTCAGATTCGTCTAAAAATATGGTGGGCCTGAATCCACGGATTCATACTTAGCTTGAATGGCTATTTTGGAGGGATACCCACTTTCAGACACTCCCACTTCACAGTTTCACCTTCAACATCCACGACATTCTACAACCAACCACCCATCCACGAGCAGTCAGCGGTCTCCCGGTCTCCTGACAAAAAGTGTTTACGCGGATCCATAGCATCGCCAGCCACACGCATGTGGCGTCCAGTTGAAACGCAGAGAAGCTTCAGCACCGGAACCTGCACGAAGTGGAGTGGGATGCTGGGAGTGGGTTACCTCACGAATCTTAGCACCAATGTCCTGTATTAGGAAATATGTTTCCTATAAGATCAGGATCCATTTTACCAATGTGTCAAGACGATCCAACACTAATTGTTACTATTGACGTGGAAAATGATCGCATGCGTATGCCAAATATTAGGTTGTAATGGATGGCGAACCCTCTATACACCAAACAAACTAGGAGGAGAAGGACATCAGTCACCTTACCCTTGGTGACCATCCCAACAAATGACATGCTAGGGCTACGGATCTTCTCCTCATATCATAATCCTTAAAGGATCCACATCCTCGATTTGAACAATTTTTTACGGACCAGTGAAGATATCCTTCAAACCAAAAAACAGTGAAGGTATGATTCAACCAAGACACAATCCACATCAATCCACCAACACCAACTCACAACCAACTCGTCCCCACTTTCCGAGCCTTCGAGTTCAAACTGCTGTGTTTCTTCTCCCACGCTTGCAGTAGCTGGATCACACTGACCACCTCCTTCGTGCCCTGTGAGTCCTGGATATTTCAGGCCAGGGACTGAAACATCTGGAGAAACCAAGGAACTAAATGGATAAATCAGAGTTCCTTCACGATTCCAGTTGATTATCAGTATGAATAATAAATAAGTCACTGTGTATAATCATTTGGGATTACATGCAAGTATTAACCATCAATAGTGGTATAATGCGGGAGCCCCTAATAATAGGTAAAGCTGGTTTATAACTACGTTCATTGTGATGTTTATACTACAGTTTAGTATGGTTTAGTATGGTTTAGTATGGTTTAGTATGGTTTAGTATGGTTTACTGTTTGCTCTGGTTTTTGGGGGTACATAAACTCACTTGTAACTTGGGGGGTCCAGCGGAGGCACATCAGTAGATGATCCTTTAAAACCGAAACAGGTCTTGCGCCTACCGATGCCACCATGATATTCAACGAGGCCCTCATTGAAACTGGAGGGCCTCTCGGCCTCTGGATCCAAAATTGTTTTTTTTAAGAAAATTGTAGTGCTCCACAACACTCATGAGCAACTGTATGAATTTGCATCTTCATTTTTTTCGGTTAGTCAAGATGATATCGGTGGTGTGGTGGCAATTGGTAGGCTTGGGAAGGAAACCGTGGTTCGTGCCAGACTGACAATTCTTCAAAATCTTCTCAAGCAATGAACCGCAACCTCTGCTGTAAAATAAGGCCAAAAGATACGATTCATACCTTCATTGCCCTCTGGAAACTAACATTAGCTTTGGAAAATCACCATTTTATAAGAGGTAGATCAACTATAAATGGCCATGTTCAATAGCTTCGCTAAATTGCCAGAGGGTAACCATGTGAGTTTGCAGAGCCAACGATCACCGTCCCCAGAAAGTCCACCTCGCATTGCAGCAAGTGCAGCACCATTAGCTCAAGTCCCTGGTCAAGCTGCAGTGAATTGGTCGGAGATGTCACGGATTCTCTTTATTAGGATATAGACCCTCTGGTTCTTCAACATACAAGTAGCCATGGAAAACAACCATCTTTTAATAGGTACAGTACATCACCATAAATCATCTATAAATGGACCATTTTCCATGGCTATGTTAAAAAACCAGAGGGTAGGTGAGGATACAATTGGATTTTCATGAGAATTTACTAGGGATATCATGGGATATACAATCAATCATACATGGATCTGGGTGTGTCTGAAAATATCTGGTATATCTCCCCCAAATTGCAAGGTTCATGGGAAGCATGATAACCATGAAACTTGAGGTACCCTATTTTCGGACAAGTTGCATCTCATGGTCTAAACATGTTCAACCCATAAGTTCCCTATGCCTATAACCATTGCCATGAACTTCCCTCAATTCTGGGCAAACCTATTTCGTGGCAAGTGAAACCATCACTGGCTCGCTGCCCAAGATCTCCAAGCAAGTGTGGATATGAGGTCTCTGACTCCAAAAATAGGCTAGGTATGGCTAGTTGTAAGGGGCATGCAATCAAGATGTTTTTTTTTCATATTACTGTACTGTATTTACCATTATTTACCAGGGTTTGGCTTTCCTCAGCCACCCGGAGCAACAATCAATGATCGTCTTGGTCTGGGAAGGTCAATCCAACAGTAGATGGGGAAACCCATAGCATCCATGTAGGGTCGATCTTGACAGCGACATGTTAAGCGATATCTGGCCGTTTGGATTCTTTTGAGTTTCAAAGATGCAAAAATCTGTCATATGGATGATCAGCTTTTTTGTTGTGAGCAGAAGACCATTCCATTTTGGAGGTCAACGTAAGAATGGAAGGTCATGGGTGACAAATGTGTGTTGCAAATGCTCATCCAGGACCAGCACTGCCCCACGATTGTCGAAATCTCCGCAATAATTTGAAGCACTGAACACGTCCAGCAGACGATCTTCGTGGGACTTGTAGCCCTCTTCCATGACTCGTGTTGAACAGCAAATCTTCTCCTGGGTGGTTCAATTCATTCCCAAGGTCTGAATTGAATCTGATGGATCTTGATCATCTAACGCATGACAACATAAATAAAAAGTACAGATGAAATCAGCAACTAGTCTCCAAGTTATTCTGTCTTAAAAACGTATCCAGCACATCAGGTCCGTATATGAGGTCGATGGCTTTATCTTGGTGTGCCCAACCAGCCACATCCGGATCGAAACAGGCCCAAAGCAAGTCGCAAATGAGGCCCACATCCTTGGAATTGCTCCAGGGGCACCCAACAGAAAGATGCTGAAAAGTATCTATAGATGGGGATGGGTCAAAACCTATTATGATCAATGTCAATGGGATGAACATCCATTTAGCAACCATTTTGGGGTTCACTAGGTACAGTGAAACCACTGTTTAAGAACCTACTGCAATAAGAACTTCAGGGGCTGGATTGCTGGATTTAGCCCTTTCTGTCGGCTAATTGAAATAAGAANGTTTAAGAACCTACTGCAATAAGAACTTCAGGGGCTGGATTGCTGGATTTAGCCCTTTCTGTCGGCTAATTGAAATAAGAACCCCAGGGTACCCTGGATGCTAGCCATTGGTTCTTATTACCCTTTGACGGGATATCAAACATTGATAGGGTGTGTTCTGCCGGTGCTTCTAAGTTTGTGTTTTTATTCTTTTTCAGCCTGGTTGGAGGGATGGTTATCGAATTATGTGGATAAACTTTTGGGGTCCCAAAAAGTTTTTTCTAAACCTACCTGCTTGGTGGCCCCCGCAAAACCCTTGGAATAAATTTAAAGCCCTGCAAACCCAAGCCAGCTTCTTCCAAAGATCTCCATGGAACAGTCAGTAGTGGATAAACTTTTCGGGTCCCAAAAAGTTTTTTCCAAACCTACCTGCTTGGCTGTCCCCGCAAAACCCTTGAAACAAACTTTGGGCGCTGCAAACCCAAGCCAGCTTCTTCCAGGGACCCCCCATGGAACAATCAGTAGTGGATAAACTTTTCGGGTCCCCAAAAGTTTGTTCCAAACCTACGTGCCTGGTGGTCCCCGCAAAACCCTTGAAACAAACTTTGGGCGCTGCANTCCCCAAAAGTTTGTTCCAAACCTACGTGCCTGGTGGTCCCCGCAAAACCCTTGAAACAAACTTTGGGCGCTGCAAACCCAAGCCAGCGTCTTCCAAGGACCTCCCTGGAATAGTCAATAGTGGATAAACTTTTCGGGTCCCAACAAGTTTTTTCCAAACCTACCTGCTTGGCTGTCCCCGCCAAACCCTTGAAACAAACTTTGGGCGCTGCAAGCCCAAGCCAGCTTCTTCCAAGGACCTCCATGGAACCGTTACTAGTGGATAAACTTTTCGGGCCCCCATCTATCTATCTATCCATCTATCCATGTGATGAATGCGCTGCAACTGGAAATAAGCTCCCTTTACCGCTAGCTACAACATCAAGGCTTTGCTGCATAACCCGGCGGCGCGGGTGGCGAACCCCCGCACGGTCAGCAAGGACAAAGCTGAAACTTGAAGCCTGATACTAGCCAGACTCACAGAGCCTGTCAAGGCCTAGAGGGGTGGCCTTGGCTCATGTTAGCTTGTGGTGCCTTGCCTTGCCTGTGCTGCCTTGCTTCGGGCCGCCAAAACGGAAAAACAAACTTTCGGAGCCCGAAAGTTTTTTTCTTCCCCGGCCTCTCGCGCAACCTAAAACCATGCCAAGCTAAGCATTCAAGTCCTGGCATGCTGGATTTTCCGGCCCGTGACCCTATTTTGGATGGCTGCACCTGAAGAAACTTTTCGGACCTTAAAAGTTTTTTTTTCCACCCAACTCTTTTCTGAACCTAATACCATGCCAAAATGAACTTTCAAGTCCTGGCATGCTGCATTGTCCGGCCCTTAGCCTATGATGGATGGCTGCACCTGAAGAAACTTTTCGGACCTTAAAAGTTTTGTTTTTCCACCCAACTCTTTTCTGAACCTAATACCATGCAAAAATGAACTTTCAAGTCCTGGCATGCTGGATTGTCCGGCCCTTAGCCCTATTTTGGATGGCTGCACCTGAAGAAACTTTTCGGACCTTAAAAGTTTTGTTTTTCCACCCAACTCTTTTCTGAACCTAATACCATGCCAAAATGAACTTTGAAGTCCTGGCATGCTGGATTGTCTGGCCCTTAGCCCTATGATGGATGGCTGCACCTGAAGAAACTTTTCGGACCTTAAAAGTTTTTTTTTCCACCCGACTCTTTTCTGAACCTAATACCATGCCAAAATGAACTTTGAAGTCCTGGCATGCTGGATTGTCNACTCTTTTCTGAACCTAATACCATGCCAAAATGAACTTTGAAGTCCTGGCATGCTGGATTGTCTGGCCCTTAGCCCTATGATGGATGGCTGCACCTGAAGAAACTTTTCGGACCTTAAAAGTTTTTTTTTCCACCC
>BGPT01000156.1:126725-161926 GCA_003297045.1 Symbiodinium sp. clade C Y103 | reverse complement strand
TTGAAGTCCTGGCATGCTGGATTGTCTGGCCCTTAGCCCTATGATGGATGGCTGCACCTGAAGAAACTTTTCGGACCTTAAAAGTTTTTTTTTCCACCCAACTCTTTTCTGAACCTAATACCATGCAAAAAATGAACTTTCAAGTCCTGGCATGCTGGATTGTCCGGCCCTTAGCCCTATTTTGGATGGCTGCACCTGAAGAAACTTTTCGGACCTTAAAAGTTTTTTTTTTCCACCCAACTCTTTTCTGAACCTAATACCATGNCCTATTTTGGATGGCTGCACCTGAAGAAACTTTTCGGACCTTAAAAGTTTTTTTTTTCCACCCAACTCTTTTCTGAACCTAATACCATGCCAAAATGAAGAATTACTGCGAAATTTCAGATATGAACCCCTTAAGAACCAACCCAATAAGAACTTGAGGGTACCCTCGTTCATAATTCCCATATTTTTTACCCATAGCACTTAAGAACCCCAGGGTAGGCTGGAAAATTCTTAATCGGTTCTTATCTAACGGTTCCGCTGTACCAGGGTTTTGATTCATAGCCAGATGCATATTTATAAAATAATGGACATAATACGTTCAACTGATGCGCTAAAGGATGGTTTCTGTTGATTTGCGGCTCGGGAAACGACCAGCTTAGAGCCAGGCATCTGGCACATCCACAGGTCGCTGAATCTTCCGAAGGTCGTCCGGATGCTGCAAGTCAGGCGACAGCCCTGAAGGAACGCAGAAGATGCGCTCCTGGATTAAGGCCCCAAAAGGTAAAGAATTGAAGACCTTCACGAAGTCTTTCCAGATCCTCACATTGAACTTTCCTGGGCGCGGGCAAACCTGCAAAAGGATGCAAAAGGGCCGTAGCAACTATAGCAATTGCAGCAAAGTGTTGCAAATTCGGTGAATTGATGTATATAAATCGCGATTACTATGATCTGTATTGATTTGTGAATTATCATCCCATGCTTGCGGGATCAAGAAAAATAAAGTGAAACCACCAACCAGCTTCTCTTGCACTCATCGTAGAAACCATAGATCCTTGATATTTGGGCACTTTCGTGCTGCCCGCGGAGCAAATGGATCTTTTCAGGATACTTTTTCTTGTACAGGAGCAGAAGGGTGAAGGTATCTATAGATCTCTTCCCTCTGCTGACGTAGCAACCCAAAAAGAGATACTGTGCTTCAGAAGGCTCACCGAAGGTCTGGAAAAGGTGCTGCAATTGTGAAGAGCAACCCATAAGGTGCCCAGCCATGACCAAAGGCGCTTGCAATTCCAATAAGGGTGGCTCTTTCAAGAAGATCTCCTCTGAAAGAGCGCAAAGGATCTTGATGTCCTCTGCTTCTGTCATGCTCCCGTTGCCACGCAGCGTTTCAATGTGCGTATCAACATCTAGGCCTTTCAGGACAAGAGTGAGGGTCACGTTTCCTGACAAAAGGCCAAATTCCTTCAGTTTCCGCCGGTCAGGGCCAATGAGCACCGTTTCTTCGGAGGAGAATTGCTGTATCTCAGTCAGATGCCCAGATTGGTTTTTGATCTCACGCTTCAAGTCCAGCAAAGTACTGTCAGGGGAAAGGGAAACCAGCAGCGTTTCGCCGGTCAAAGTCAGCACAGTTATCTCAATGGGCAAATTCTCAGCTGCTTCTGAAGCAGCATCCGCAGCAGTAGCATCTGCTGACGAAGCAGCAGAAGCATCTGTTGGAGGTGTTGCCATGGCAGCTCAGCAAAACATGTTAAGGAAAATCTTATGTAACCCTGGGTAAAAACCACTACAGTCACTACAGCATATCTACGGAGCTCTTGCTTTCTTGACCCGGCAAAGCAGTTGGCTTGCAAATGTCTTTGTCACACGTCTGAAAAAAGGGTAATGTGCATTGGACTTCCACGTTGTTGGTTGTTCATCCAGTTTTTTTCCTTCTCAAGTCGGGTTGGCTCACACGCTTTCAAAGTCTCAAAGTCTCTCTGACGCTTCTTGGAGCCCACAGGCAGCGCGGCTTGCAGTAGACAGGGTTGAAACTAGACACATAAGCTGATGGACTGTTAGTAACCAGACTAAAGGATTGGCTAAGGATTGGGAGCAAGTAGGTATCATTCTTAATTACTTAATTTCTCAAAGCTCAATCTTTCCAACTCTTCTGGCTACAACTACTGTATCGTCATCATCACTACCTTTTGATCCTATCTCTCCCCTCTGTCACGCAGCTTTGAATTCGGCAGAAATCTTCTGGGACTTGTGCCACAAAGCTGGGACTTGAACCTCCAACATCCATATCTTTTGGTTGGTAGAATCCACATGTTTGCTTGTTGGTATATAGCCCCAATTTCCATGTGTTTCCTGAAATCCATATATTGTTTTGATTTGTTTCCCCATGTGTGTTTGTCAAAATCTTGGCAAACAATGTAGAATCATTCCCAAACTTGATGTATGCACTCAACTTCCGCTTACTCAGCAGCATTTGCGGGGCTTTACTGGACAGTCAGGTCGTTCAAAATGATATCCATGATATCCCTATGTTGCTTGGTTGAATCTCTGCTATGGTCTTGTCAAAAGAAAATCATTCATCCATCCATGTATCAATGGATTGATTAATGGGAAAATTTACAGGAAACCCCCTATATTTCATGGTAAAAACCATGGTTTCCTGTAACATTTCCCTTCAACCAATGCAGTGAATGTATTCCCATTCTACACCCCCCCTCCATTATGGGTGTTGGCTTCAATTCCAGCCCTCATGACTCCATGATTTAGACATCGGTCATGCCTATATCCGAATTCTTTGATGAGACACAAAACATCACAAAACATCTTAATATGATGAGGTTTTTGCACATGATAACGCTATTCTCTATAGTAAAACCAACTTCTTTATGGGTAAGTTCACGTAAATTCCTCAGTTTTTCTAATCCAAAACCCTGATTCATTGACCATGTCTTCATGGTAAACCTCAGTAAATGGCTAGTTTCTATGCTGACAAAACAAAGTAGTCAAAGAAAGCCTACCAAAAAAAATGGAAGTTACATCTCCAATTTGTATCAATGGATCTCAACAGTCATTTCCCCCACTTTTCTGGGCAAAACGGGTCCCCTGTCCCCAGCCGCCTCCAAGGTCTGCATCACCGCCAGCGCCTCCTCCGTCGAGTCCACGGCCCGCAGCGTGGTGCCGTCGCCGGTCCCGTCCGCGCGTCCCAAAGCGGTGCTGAGGACCTGGCGAAGGCTGGCTGAAGCAAGGAAAATGTTGGGAACTGTCCTGTGAAAATTGAGAAAAACCGAGGGAACTTCGTGGGGGTGTAATGGGAAATATTAAAATTACTTAAAATATCTTAAAATTATATAAATGTGGGAATTCTGATTCCAATTTTTATTGGACAAATTAAAACACCATAGGAATTACGGGGGGTTTGAATGGAATCAATGGGACTGAACCATCAACGATGGTAACAATCCCTCTGTCCACGCATCCAATCCACAATGTCCAGCAATGTCTGCGCTGAAAGAAAAATTGAATTCCTGAAATCACCATGACACCCTAAAATCTTTTTCAAATGGTCATTCCGAATCTCAATTGCAAATAATTGCAATAAAACTTGTCTTCTACGTCACTGTGCAGTTTCAACTATATAAGTCACACAAGTCACCCAAGTTCCTGTCCTGTTTACCCTCTGGTGTCATCAAACATGGCAATCGAAAATCCTCTATAAATATCTACAAATGGTGCTTTGAAGGGAAAATCATCTACACATCGCGGATTTTCCAGGGCGTTGGATCATCCTTGGCCTCCAAACTGCCACCCTTCCGGTCCCACCTGCTCTGAGAGTGAGCTGCCACCATGGATGATCAGCAGCAACCGCTTGGGCGAGTGGACCTTCGCAGGTTGCAGGAAGCGATGCTGAACAGAAGGGATTTACCTCCAAACCATGGCCATTTTGATAGGGACATGTAGGGACACTGATTGTTCATCATGATATTTTGAGGTACCCTATTCTCAAACAAAGCCACGTGGCGTGTTGTCCAAGGATGGGGTGTCTTCACCAACATATGGCAATTTGATTTGGGGGTATTGATGATAATCCCCATACTCTTTGAGATTGGTGATAAACCATGGGATGCGATGGGGTACCTTTTGTTCAGACAAAGCCATGTGATCTTATCAAACGTCACCCAAGGGACAGCATGGCCTGTCAAATTCCACTGTGAGGCGTTCCAGTCTCTCGGCTGCCAAGAATGGATTAAGAATGGGACATAATCATCCTGGCATCATCGCCACTGTTTCACAGCGACTGTCCCTTTATATAGTCGAAAAGCAAACACCAGAGACAACCTGACAAATCTGACAACCCCTAGGATGATCAAACTGGACAGGATGCCCTCATCCTTCTGACCTGCGCCTGTTATCCTTTGAGCCCCAGCCTCCTTGTACCCATTCAATTGTTGCTACTGATGCATCACGGTGAAGCCCCCAAAAACAGTAGAGTATAACCCCGAATTGGGGTGACTGACATCCAGCTTTTGCCACTCCTACCCCTAATGTCAAATCCAAATTAGACAAAGTACTAGACTATAACTATAACTGGAGTTCACACAGAGGGTCCCGAAATATAGTGTGAATTCAAAAAATCTGGTACGCCCTCCCCAATCTCCATCAACCACTGGAAAACATTATATAATCCAACGTGGACATTACAACAACTCCATGTCCCACCATGCCCTCTTGTGCCGAAGTCACATCAGGGTCTAGTGCTGCACCTTCCATACGTTCCTCGATAGCATCTTCATCTACTTCAACGTTCCTAGGAGCTTAGTCTGGTTGCCATTTCGCTTCATGGGAAAATCAGCAGGACGAGTCTATCAGCGAAATGTTGAGGCCTCCTGTTGATTTTGCCTTAGACTCTAGACCAATTCTAGGAAGGTGGTGCTTTTAACCCTGTTGAAAATATCAAAGTCACTGGGGACTATCATCCCGACTAGGATGTAAAACGGGAACTTTGAACAATGATATTTTGGTCTTAGGCTCGTCCAGTTTGCTTCTCTGCAAGAAATCAATGGGAATATCGCCCAGATATTTACACCTTATAAATGACGCTGGACATGATACGGCTTCCAGAGTTTGCATAGTCACAGAAAGACAGAGGGATTCAGGCTCTAATCACTCTAATCACTGATTTTGGGACACTACGATCGTATCATTGCATGCAAACTATGGCTGCAACCGGCCAATCGCAGCTGAAAGTCAAGTCGTGGCCCCGCTACTTAAAGGTATACACTCCATTTGCGGGAAGTGGGGGCACGCTGCTAATCAACCACAAAAATTATGAGTTGAGTGTGTCTCAAAAACTATGGGTGTCATGGATTTTCCTCTGACATTTATCATTAGTCACGAACAGGTAGTAGTCAAGAATGAGATGAACTAACCTCTAGGTTATTTAACAGTTTGCAATGGAAAAAGGCCCATTGATAGATGAATTATGGTGAGTTGCCATTGAAAAATGGTGATTGTCCATAGCGACGTTAAATAGCCAGAAGGTAACTATGGATGATGAACATAATCAAAGTAGTTGCTGCAATCAATCCAGTGATCAAATCTAGATTGATCAAGGTGATTCATCGTGTCGTGATATTGTCCAAGGCAATGGCACACAATTGTTGGATGCGCCCCCTGATCATCCCTTTGCTTTCCCCTAGTTCGCAACAGTTGATATCAAGTCACCAAGTAGTGAAACAGTTGTACCTTGAAATCATGCATCTTCACCGATTGTATTCAAACCATTATGAAGTAACAAAAAAACACAGACCATTAGCAAAATCAAGACATACTTATTGTTTGGCGCTCTTTGTTAGGTCCTTGTACTGCCAGAAGTGCTTTGACCTTCGCGAGTCCCAGCCGCGAAGCCAACGCCTGCGCTTTGAAGTCTTCCTCAAAAACCCAGTCTGCTGGGAGAGGTGCGTCTTCAACTGGAGCGCCAGTGCCGGGGTATCCCCGAAAGATGACAGGAGATCCCATGGACAAACAAGAACTATTAAAACTTCCATATGTATAAAATATGTATAGTAATAACATAGATTCATCATAACCTGTGTTTAATTGACATTCACTTGCATTAATGACAACTCAGTTACATAGACAATGACATGTGTTCATGTATATAATTGTGTAATATCATATGCTACTGTTTGCTCACATATTTGGAAATCAGAAGAATGCGCATCTCCAGAATATGAAACAGCTTGCTCCCAACACCCCAGACACAAGGGGAAAAAACACTAGTTCACCTCTTCTGGTATCATTTACCTATACTATCTCCTCAAGTTCCCCGAATCCTAACAATCATCTATGGTGATTTCGCGGAAATGCCATCCCAAGACTGCTGCCTTTCGACGAGAAGGCACCATCACCAGCAGGATTTGATGCTAACCCCGCATGGTGAACCCATGAAAATCACCACGAATGGGGAGGTATATTCAATCTTCATAATTACACACCTAAAAAACAAAATACCATGTCAAGTGTTGGCTAGTTATGTCATTATGTTTCATTACATCCCATCATAAGCCCACTATTGCTGGTGATATCTCATGATTACCCCATCATTTCCTCAAACGTTGCCCAAGATTTTCCGTAAAGTCCCACCAGCATCACCCCACCGTGCCTGAGACCCCTTCCTTCAGCCATCTCTTCACCACTTCCCGCCGCACCGTGCCATCGGCTGTCCGCGGCAGCGCTGCTGCAGGCAGTGGCACCAAGCGCTGGACATGGAGGCCCAGGGACAACGCCAGATGGGCTGCCAGCGATTTCACCAACGCATCGCGGGAACTGATGGTGCCATCCTGGGACAAGATGGCAGGATGGGATTCATGGGATGGCCGGCCCCAGAATGATCGGCGATAAATACTTTTGAAATCTATATAAATATTATATATATTTAAATAAATATAATCTCCAGATAAGTAGTCTATGAAAACCATTTGTTTGGAACATGTTCCAAAGAATTTACGTCAAAACAACAGCAGTTCGGCCCCACTCCCCACCTTCGGAACGAAGAAGATCACCAGGCCGTTTCCGTGCGCGGAACACGCCACAGTGGAACCCGGACACACCAAGGGCGAGAGTTCCAGGGCGGTTTCCACTTCAGCAGAGGTGTACTCCACACCTGGGGTCAGTTGGACTTAGGGTTTATGGCGGACATATAGTTTAGATACATCAAGAGTTAGGTGGGTTAGAAGTTGGTTTACGTTACCATCTTTCAAACTGCATGAGAAATTCGTAGTCCATACGCTTGGAGCCTGTGTTGGCAGGTGCCAGATTGGTGGTGAAATCGCCTTGCTGGTCAAATCCCCTGGTGAAATTCAAGTTTGAAATCCCCTTCCATGCGTCTTTTCTTCTATGTCCACTTCTCTGTGGAACATTCCTACTTTCAGGAGATATTCACCAATTCTAATGCTCAATTCCTGTGTCTTGTTTGCCAAACCTGCTTCTATCAACTGGGTGATGGTTTCAAACCCCCTAAAAGAAATGTTCGGCTTTGGGAATCATCACCCCAAATCTATATCTATGCTTGAACAGATTTTTAAACATGTACCCTCTGGTAATTTAACATAGCTATTGAAAATGGCCATTAATAGTTGATTTTCCCATTAAAGATGGTGATTTTCCATAGCTATGTTAGTTTACCAGAGGGTATATATTTGAATACATTTGAAACCACCAACCCAATGCTTCTGGCCCAATTACCCAAAAATCACCATGAAATCCCCTTATTAAAGTCATAAAGGTTGGGCCATTTGCGGATGATTTACTTTATAGTCATAACAACCCAAAAATAGATAGAACATAGAAATCTGGAAACCTTTTTTTTTATGTAAATATCATCAAACTACCATCCTGGTGCTTTTTAACCATACTTCATCCCACATGCCATCAATATTATCAACTAGACTATATTCCATATAGTTAATCATTGTTAGTTGGTTATAACAGTTATATCCCAAAAAAACATGATCATCCCACTGATAGTTGGTTATATACCCATTGTTCATCGGCCTAACCGGTACTTCACCCAGACTGCGCCTGAGATCCGCAGCTGCTCCGGTTGCAGGGCACCTTTCGCGCCTCGCAGCGACCGCCAGCCGCCAGGTTGGGCGGTGCCCGGCAAAGCCTGGAGGCCGCGGGCCATCAGTGGCCACTGACGCAGCTCAACGCCCGGGAAGGGCGAGGAAAACCTGGCAGTTGGCTGGGAAAATGATGGGAAAATGCTGGGAAAATGGGATCTAAGTTGATCTAAGGCCTCTAGACTTGGGGGAGTTGAGTGTAAAAACATGAAGGACTTTAGATGAGTTGAGCACAAAAAACTGGGGTTTGAAGTGGCGAAACTTGGGACTAACACCATCAAGCATGGGGAAATAAGCAGTAAAAAGTGGGAGCTACGTGAATGGGGTATGATTCCATTCACGTACCAGGTGCCTCATGTTGCTCTAAACTATATCAACCAGCTACACTAACCATTTGTAATAGCATAATGCAAAATATGATGAAGGTCGAAACTGCAATTTAGCCAATGGCTGGATCATGTTCCATTTGCAGATGCTGTACTGAAAATGGTGATTGAGATCTCCAGGTTGAATCTTTCCTGCATAGAAACCCATCATGTGTATTGGATTCCTGCACCAATGATTTGATGACGGGCATAGTCAAAATCAAACATGTAGCATGGACAAATATGAGGCAGTAGATGCAGCTCTTGACCCCCATTGATGAGCCCATCTACTGCCGTCAGGATTTGGCTGACCAACCTCAAGAATTCTGAAGAACATTGAAATGTGCACCACAATGCCAACCAAACAGCAAAGATATGGATCAAGTCTGATCAAAGCATCAACCAGTGGTAGTAGGGTTACCATAAGAATGATTCAGTTAGAACCAACAGTGTAGGCGCAAGAGACCACAACCAATATCATACAACCATTGATTCGCTCTCAAAAGAGCGGCGGGGATGAACGCATCAACTAATTTCTGGAGATACCCCTACAATCATCGGCAAACAATACCAATCGCATAGGGGTGTCTCAAAATACGGACCCCAAAAAATCGCTTGGTTGATCATCATGTTCCCCCTTAAAATTGCCATCCTTACCAGTAAAAACCATGTAAAAAGCACGTAAAAACAGGTAAACACCAAGGTAAACAAAATATAGAAGCTAGTAAACTTTTGCCAACAGAAACACATTAGCCCCATGTAAATACCATGTCAAACCCCATTTTGAGGGTTTCAAGAGCCTGAAGCCAACCCTCAAAAGGTCCTGGTACCCAGAAACAGGTCCGAGCCCAGTGGGCAGTGAGCTAAAGCAGCACCCCATGGGGCCACCAGGAGATGTTGGAATTCCAGTGGATCCTGGTGAATTTCAGATCCGCAACCCTGACTTTCCATGGGAATTTCAAGAAATCATGGCCTTTTCCAACATAGAGAAATATAAGTTGTTTGAGTAAATCGCCATGAACATCCAACATAGAGATATAAGTTTTTTGAGTCAATGGCCATGAACATACTTTGGAGGGATGCACTGTTCAATTACTGTTCTATCTTTTTGGGCGCTCCCAAAAAGAGAGAATATTGACAACAGATATGCTGAGAGGACCTGAGCTATATCTCTACCGCCAGATCCTGGTCCTGTTTTTGCTCCTCCTGGTGACTCAGCAAAGTTCTGAGATCCTCCATCTGCCAGTCGTCTCCACTCAGCAGCAGCCACCGGACCTTGCCGAAGGAATGGAAGGGCCGCCCCAGTCGTCGATAGAAATTCAGTGGCGCAGCCACCACGAGTTTCCCAGCATGACGTCGCAGGCAGCGCAAGAAGTGCCAAGGTGCCAAAGAACTGCAGGGGTCTAGACCTGCAGGGGGAAGTGAATGGGTTGTAACATGTCGAAACTGGGTCGCAACATGTCAGAACTGGGATGGAAGCCAGCTGTATACGATTTACATGCGTTTACTTCAGACATCATCCCAGTCCCACTTTTCTGATTACCTCCCCAAGCAAAGTCCACCAGCAGAGGTCCTTGCATCCATTGGCATTTTGGTGGACCATCAGATTTTTCGGTGATCTGAGAGTCACAATCCCTGCTGAGTGCACGCACAGTGGGACAAAGCTGATGACTCTGTGCTAATCCGTGCAACCCTGGGAAGCCTTGCCCAGTGGAGTTAAACACTGAATAAGGGCGCATGAACCTTGATCCTAATGAAGATGTTCCGAAAACAATCAATTGTATTCAATTGTTGCCTGTTGCTTATTCCCATCCCATACCTTCAAGCACTCCCTTTCAAGGACATCTCACCCTCCATGGCGTCCCAAATAATCCAAAGAGTGGGTTTTCCCCCCACCTTGCTCTGATTCCCCATCTCCAGCCCCAAGAGCTCCAGGACCGACTGTCAGATCGACATGAATCTCAGAGGCTGCATGAAACACCGCTGCGCAGTGCCACAGCAGGGTGAAGGGCGACATCGGCATCCAGCTCAAACACTTCAAGGACGTCCCAGGATCGCTAAAGATCTGCTTCATTCCCAGACTATTGGCCCAAATACCTAGAAGTTTTGCTGGGAAGGAGATAGGTTTGACAGGTTGAAATATATGATAGACATACAAGATATGGAAAGCAAGAAATCGGATAGCTTTTAGTTTTATTTATATGTTTGTATGATTTGAACTTTGCAAGTAGCAAATTTGAATAAATTGGTTGGTGGCAAAATGATGCAAAATGTTGAATCTTGGAACTGACCAGCCACTGTCATGAGAGTAGCTGTAGAGTACCAGGTCGGACTCGTCATTCCTGGCTGCGCCACATCCAGGATGTAGATGGGGCCACGAATAAAATGGGGAGATGCGGGCTTCCATCAATGGGGGTACCCCAAAATGGATGGTTTATAATGGAAAATCCTGTTAGAATGGTTAATTTGGGGGTACCCCGATTTTAGGAACCCTCCAAATGGGGCTCTACATTATTAGTTCTGATGACTTGTAGATTTTAATGATTTATGATATCTCACGGGCGACTTTTTACGTCATAAGTCACGTTTCCAAAGTCCAAAGAATGGGTGGCACTCATGTTCCGGACACCTGAGGGATGGAACCAACAACGGTAGAAGCTTGATTCTGTGAACCAAGAACATACTTCCAGCAGCAGAATGTACTATACAGATCTATACAGTACAAGAGCCTGCAGTGGTTCTTTTCTTCCCTGGCAATAGAAGCCCAAGGGTACCAAAAAGTTCCTCGACACGAATGAGAAAGTTAAGCCACCAAACACTACTATAATTTTCCGTGGAGCGTTGAAGTTTACGAGCTGGTCATCCCTTGTACATCAAAATGGGGTATACCGCCAATACATAGTCATTTTCAAGGGAACCTGATGATAAATAACCATGATGTTTCTTGGGTACAGTACCACAAGTATTCTTGCATCACCAGTTGCAATGCGCTTGGGGAAGTGAAGGACCATTTCAATTCAAACAGCTACTGATGTTTCGTTCCTTTGCAGTGAATACGTCTACCTAGTACTTCCAAACAAATGTCAGAGTCACTGATGGTACAAACTTTGGATTATCCACTTTATCAGACACAGAGTTTTACAAAAAAAACACAGGAAAAATCAGCAGCCACTGCCGAATCTGCGAAGTATCTCACTGTTCGCAGTTTGGGGTTTGGATCCTTATAAGGTTTAGATCCGATACAGTAATCACATCTCACAAGTTCCCAAAAGTTCCCAAAAGTGAGTATCCTAAATATCTGAGGCCCAGCATCTCAGTGACCACTTGAAAGGCCACTTTCGTCACCTCCATGGGCTCCACCGACTCCACCTCTCCGTGCGGCGCTGGAACTTCCGGCGCCTGCGCCGGCAACTCGGCCAGATCCACGGCGTTGAACGCGGTCTGCGCAGAGCCAAGGCGTGACCTGGCGCAGCGCCGCAGGGAAGGAGGGAAGCCACACCACGTTGGGGTTGGGAAACACAGTTTTTTTTTTAAGTGTAAGATCACTGAAAAATCATCCCAACAGTAGAGTATATGAGGTGAGTGTATAGATGGAGGGAGAGACTATGTTTAAACATTATCGAATAAGGTTTGCCTTGTTCCATCGTCAGGTTGGATTACGAGATTGTGAAGGCTGGATGTAGCTGCTGAAAATGGGGTATGGCATGGTATAAGTAGTTTTGAAAGTAGGGCCACTTTTCCTGTGGCTTTTCGCAACCCAAGAATATGACAGTTCTTTTAGATCAACCCATTCAAGATCCTAAATTTCATATGGGCGCAACCAGCCCAATAGTCTGTATCAATGTTAGTTACATTCCCTGTATGGTCCGCAACAATCCCATGTATATGTTGGTAGCAGGTACCACCAATTCCAATCTATCATCATGTTCCCCATTAAGGGATCTACCGATCTACCCTATTTTTAGCCAAACCAGGGAGGCCAAAGAGGTCATCAGAAGCTTTGTTTAAGACAGGATTTTCTTCAGAAATGGCATCCATTCCACTCTTTAAAAGCTGGCAACTTGCTACATCCACCAAGTCCTGGAAGAGTCAATCTACGTGTATATGCCTATAAGGAGCTATCTATGCAATTGAAAATCCGCCAGTTATATAGATCTGGTTCCCGTTCAAGCCTACATTTAGTACGGCCACGTTTGAGGACACCGTGGGTAAGAGAGTTTTGCCTGGACTTCTGCGAGTTGAAGAGAAGCGGGGGAGATCCTTAGCTGGTGAACTCAACGATCATTGGCTGATGCTGATCAAAAATGTACCCTCTGGTAATCAAACGTGGCAATGGAAATCCTCTATAAATGGAGGCTTTAAAGGGAAAATCATCTATAAATGGTGGAATTTCCATTGCCATGTTTGATTACAAGAGGGTAATAACAACCCTTTGGTTATTTAACATTGCTTTGGAAAGGTCTATCAAGGTGGGGGTCCCTCATGAATTCGCCAATCTTCAGAGTGGATTCGCCAGCAATCAAATCAAGAACAATGCGCACACACACACACACTTCACATTCTTTTGCTATCCAGGTCTTAGAGGTCTTAGCCAGTAAGTTCCGACAGAACATGAATTGGTACAGTTCGAAATACAAGAAATCATCTATCCTCAAATAGGAACCAAAAACTATCACTCGGAAAACAAGTTGGCAGCCCAATAGCCTGACCTATACCAAAACTGACAGGATTCCCAGCATTTCCCAAGCTCTTTGGCTTCTGGCACCAGCACATCCCAAAAAGCAAGGGCAAATCTCCGCATAGATGCAGGCCCAGAATGCCACGAAGAGATCCTGGGAACACATCGCTGGGAGCCCCAAAAAGCGCCACAACGTGGAACCAGCGTAGCCGGTAGGTCTCAAAATTGGATGAAACATGATGAAACAAACACCATAGTTTGTCATTATTTTCACTGGTAAACCTACTGTAAAATCTGGCATATATGTAATATACAATATATGCTGCGCAAATCACATTTCGATCATCCATTTAGTCAGGCTCAAGGGTCTTAAGGTGGGGAAACATGGGGAAACCGATGCGGCAAGCAGCCAGCCGTCCGTCCAAACCCTACTAGACGATTCCCTACTCACTTGACGGTGAAGTGTTTTTCTGAAACCTTTTAGCCTGTAATGTGGGTAAAAGAATAATAAACCACCTATATTTTGATGGTTTATATACCACCTATTTATGGTGATTTTGGGGATGGTTTATTATTGTTTTACCAACATTAGGTGGATCTTTTTTCCCCATGGTTCTCCCCAGAATTCTGTCTCCAATTTGCTGTTTCAAACCTAGGCATCACTGCAGCGCATCCGAGTGTCACAACGAGGTAAATCAGGATCCACCAAAAGCCGTGGTGTTGCCCCATTCACAGCCTGGGGTGGAGGTTTGGAGCGATCAGGGTGAAAATGTGCGAGTCGAGAAACTGGTTGGTGAATGATCCTATGAAAAAACACTGAAATCATAACCGCTATTTACATTCTATGGATCCAAATACCTTTTGATCCTTTTGAGGGAAGTATGTTAGGTATGATTCGGGGGCAGGAAGATATATTTCAATCCATAAAAACTCATCATTACCTGTTGCATGACAAATTGTGTGGAGATTTCACTAGAGTCTATAATGATCCAACTTCATGCGGTCAACTAACTGGTCATATCAATGAGCCCTAACCTTTTCGCGCCCGAAGAGTCTGTTGAATTCCTGCCCGTCTGTGGCGACAAGGCCCTAGCAGTGCTACCCTGGTTTTGCATTGCCGGGGCTACAATGATGGTCTCTGTAGCATTGTCCATTCCTTGTCTAGTCAGCTTTGAAATCTTGAGAGAAGATAAATATTGCGAGCCCACCGTTCACACACCTGGTGCTGAAAAACCAGAGATACTCAAACCATAGTCGAAACCATATACAGTACTCACATGCCACTTCCGGCCACTCTATGACTGTGAATCACTAGTCTGTTTGCCACTTGAAGTGGCATGAAGTGGAATGAATTGTAGAATATTCCAAGTAGCGCACCATCTGCGACCCCAATGGGATTTGTTTACATATCTCAGGTGGGTCGGTGTCAAACTTTGGTATTTACCCAAGCTATGGATGTAGGTTATCGAGAATGTCCAATCTATCTGTGGTTCCATTCGTTCGCATTGTTGAAGAGTATCACCTGGTAATCCAACCTTGGCAATGGAAAATCGCACATCTACGCCTTATTGCAAAGCGTTCGGGTTTCCGATGTCCAAGATTCGTAGTGGTAGCCTCCAGTCATCAGCTCCATGGTTTGCTGAAAAAAACAAAATAGTTCAATGACCTCCACTATCAGACACCTCCATTGAGTTCCGGGATTTACCAGCCAGCCGCGTTTGACCACAAGTGGGTAACCAGCATTAGCCACTACTAACCATTATCAAATTTCATTAACCACTATTAACCACTATTGACAACTATATTAACCACAATTAACAACTATATTAACCACTATCAACAACTATATTAACCATTGCTAACCATGATCACACATGATTACAGCCACTATTCACCCTGAACCATTCCTATCCACCTTGCTCCGTCACCCCTTCGCTTCCCAACCTGCTTCAGTCTTTCGGCCAGGCGTTGCGCATGAGATCTGAGCTGCACATAACTCAAATAGACCAGGTTGGATCCGTCCTCCTGGGAACTCGATAATTCACTGCGACGACTGGAAAAACGGCGACGGATTTTTGGTTGAAAAGAAACACATGTTTCCATCTTCAGCGGAGGATGTTGAAAAGACGTTTTCTTGGCTAACATGATGTTTCCGAGCATATCAAGATTAATTGAAGGTCTTAGAATGTATTCACCTCAGTCTGTGCAGTAGCTAGCAGTGATGTAACTTGGATGGGGACCCTGGGAGCTTAAGCCTCCTGTTGTGCTGGTCACCCTCTTGTTGCATACAAAGTGCATCTGTATTTGTTTGACATGTTGAAATATTATGTATAATATATATATATATATTATAGAGGCACGGTGGTTCGTGGCCAGTTGCAAGTTGCAAAATGAAACGGACCAACCAAGCGCTCAAGTTATGATTATGTGTATACTATGTACATATCTATTCTTGTGTATATTAGAGAGATAGATCTTTGTACTATGTATATATACATCAAAGTACATCCAGGGAAGGCAGTTGGACGCATGAAGGACCAATACTTGTGTGTGAACGTCCACTGGCCAGCAGATACACACTTATGATATTCATTACTACAATATGAACGTAGATCTAAATATATAATCTACATTCATACAGATGTGGAACCACCTATAATAATCATATCTGCTATTATATGATGGTATATTATAACATAATATCATATCATATGATATCGTATATGTATAAATATTATGAATTGTTGGCCTTAAACTAACAAAAACATGTTTTTTTTTTTTTGCAGAGCCGTCCTCGTAGAAACTGAGCCCCGCTGGGCGTTTGTCGGAAACGGCCGCCTTGACGGTCGCCTCCAAGGAATGGCTCAACGGCACTGCAAGGCGGTCCAATTTGGAACCGCGGTGGTAAGGCATGGCGGACCGCGCACAGCGGTGAAAACCTGGGAATACTACATGATGGGATAATATGTATATGATAAATGTGTATATATGATATATATATATATATAATTATATAATATCAGCTTATATATAATATATGTATATGGGATGAGAATGGATGAGATATAGTATTAGGATGCAGCCAGATTTGGGTTTTACATAATGATTGATACATATTGTGAATCGCATGCAAGACTGCTTTCACAGTGGTAATATATGAAATATATGATCCCCAGTAAATGGAGGTTTCTAGCTAGCAAAATCATCTAAAAAAATGATAGTGTGACAGTGTGCCATTGTTCAATTGGCAAATCCATGACCATCCACTGTATAGAATATGAACGTGGTGGATGTTCAACCGGGTAAGTTGGCTACCTATCCACTTGCTTTACCGTGTCACCAAGATCTGTTGTGCTTTTCTGGAATCGAGCTGATGAAACACTATCCAGCAAGCAGCAATGCCAGCAGCGATGCGGATTCAGCAGGTTGTACAGTTTCGGATGGCTTTCAAGTCAGAGTATCCAAAAAAGGTTCACAACTTGTCAAGTACGAGCCAGTGTGCAAGTGGATGTTTCTCACAATTTTGGATTCCCTGAACCGTTGGAGTCCCCCACCGAATTTACCAATCGTTTGGACGTTGCTTGTTGGAGTCCCCAAGAATCATATAGGGTCTGGGTCTCCGGCCATTACGGTGGGAATTTGGCGATTTCTGGATTTCAGGTCATCACTTCTTCAAATTTTCTGTGTTATACTGTTATATGGTGGTACGAGTATGTATGCCCATGTATGTTGAATCTGGGATCCTTGTCCCCCACACACCCATCCGGCATCCCTCCGGCTCGTCCTGGCTCGTCCCGGCACGCCCTTTTCTCGTCCCTTCACTGTGCTGAGTTCGTTGTGAAACTTACATCTCAGCGCCGGTTGGTAACAAGGACCCGGTGATCTCGTTGAAAATACCCGGGCAGCTCCCTAACCCAGATATGCCTTGTATCATTTCATGTAGCTTGGAGCAACCCCACCTCTAAAATCATCTGGTCATAGCCTTAAATATGCCTGGAAAACTGCTTCTCCAATCACCAACCAGCAAGTTGAAGGTGTGAAACTTTTCAAAATGCATCATAAATGGTGTGAGGTTTGTCCAATGGCGCCTCCTTGGGATGCTACGTGGCTTTGTTTCGGCATTTCAATTTGCGGTCACTGCAGGATTACTGAAACCTTTTGGAGCCTTGGGTTGCATCATGGGTGGACTGACCCTTGTGCCCAGTCCAGTCCAGTCCAACATGGGAATTCGATCAAACTTACCAGTCCTCCCAGCAAGGAATTGGATGGTCAGATATGGTCAGTTGAGTAGAAATCAGCAGTTTTGTGTAGTGCCCAGGCCTTCTGTCGTAGATGTTTTTCCTTTCTGAACCACACACTCTATCCATCTATATGCTACGAGTATACGTGATGCTATAATTGTAAATGATGGTTCCATACTAAACATGACCTTGTTTGCCGGCCCAGAAAGCTACGCGATCTTTGACCCATCTCCAAACATCAAATGCTCATCCGTTTCAGGAGGAACCAACTGCGCATGGTGACACGTGATGATGGACGCAACTTGGCATCATTGGCATCAGGAAAGCACCAAAAAACAAAACAACACTGTGATTCCTACATAACTTTATCCACCTAAGATGTGGCGCCCCATACTTACAGTAGCAAGTTTGGTTTGCAAGTAAGTTGACCAGGGTTTATGGTGGATACATCTACGTATAGTTGAATGGTTTTGTGGACAAATTTATACCGGAGGGCCCAACATTGCAGAATCATGGAGTCTATGAGCACTGTTCCCTGCCAATTTTTCTCGCTCTCTTCAGAACCTCTGAAGGTTGAAAATCAAGTCCCAAAGCTTTCTGTTTAACTGCTCACACAGCGCATTTTCAGAAAGTTTGACTTGTTCGGTGTCGCACCATCAGGAGCCCCAAGCCGACATGCTTGGTCCACACATGCTCCGCATGCAGGCTTCTGGGTGATTTCCATTATTTTCTATTTTCACAAGGATTTGGCACAACCATAGCCCTTATCATCCTTCGTATCGTGATTTGCAGGGGGTGAAGTATTGATTCTTGATGATGGTGAAAAAGGCGCTGAACGTTTGAATGTTGACGTGCCCACCAGCTTCCTCAATGTGTTGACTCAAATTGCGCTTGATGGTTGTGTCAAACTCAAACATTCTGAAAGGTCCCTGGAACATCTTTGTAAAACCATGGTTTCAACATATTTTTCCCTCTGGCAAACTAACAGTTTGCCATGGAAAATCGCAATTGTTAATCGGTAAATAATCTATGTCTAGTTGTTTTTTTCAAATAGCAAACTGCTATTTTACCGAAGGGCAACCAAGTATCAATGTCTGAGAGTTAGTCCATTGCATTGGAGGGGTTCCAAGATACCTTTGATCCGCTATCTAAATCTATCCGTCCATCCATCCATCCGTCTATGAGGATATTGCATTGATAGATGAAAGTAAATGCATGTCATGTTTGTAGACTCATATACATATATATAGGTGACTATTGAATATTGCACCTGCCAAGTATATACCCGAACAAATCCTAAAGCCCGCACATCTCTTTGTGGCTCCTGGAGACGTGAAACGTTTCGAGTCGGGCCAGCGAGGGCCGTTCATTTCGACATAATCTTTCAGTGGAGAATCCATAGTCTGTTATAGTTTTCCCATGCAACATGATCAGGAAGAATTAATCTAACATAATCCAACTGTCTGGGCAGCTTAGAGTCATTTCAAAACGGTAAACACGCCGTTTCTTGGAATGTCTCCCCTAAAATCATTGTATGGATTCTATATGATTCTATGATGAGGTCGGCCAGTGAGGTTGCTGTTTACTTTACCCCTTTAAAACCCAAGATTTCCGAGCCCTAAACGAGCGCCCGCTGCTCCGCTGCTCCCACTCACAGCTCTGACTACCGACCATGAGATGAGAGCCCTGACCGAATCTGATCGGAAGAAAAAATGCAGCATTTCCAGCAAGGTCACGAGATCCCGAGATAGAACATCTTATATAGAACACCTGCAGAGATATGATTGGGCCAAGAGGCCAAGAAAGGCCTCTTCTTTCCGGTGATTATGAGGATATTTTGTGAGAAATAAATTGGTTTCATGAATGATTGCTCCGGAAATACACATATCCAAACAAATCAAACTATCTACCCCCTGGGGCCTCCATTAATCTCTGCCAACATTACAAATCGTCTTTGTTCTAAGCTGCAAATTGCGGGTTAAATACCTGCACCACTCTGATTCAAAATGCTCTGTCGGGTTCAGGCGGCCATCAGTGGAGGTCTACGTCGAAGCAAAGGGTGTCTGAAAGATCTTCATCCACAATCATGTTCAACTCCTGTCAGCAGTGAAATCATCCAAAGCATTTCTCAATGGATGGGTTTTCTGGAGGGAACATCAACATCGGAAAGAATAATGGGTTGCATCCGAATTGCTGTGCCCTGCAGATTTTCTCGTAAACCAATCATGAAATTTTCATGTTGAACTCATGACCGCCCCCCCTTTAAATCAACTAATTTGTATATTGTTGTACCCCGATCAGTGCATTACCCCGCATCAAACAATTACTGGGCAGTCAAGAATCAAGACTCTAAAGGAGGGAGGGAAAAGGGTCAGGAGCCTAGGCTTTTTGATAAGGTGCATCTAATCCTGTTCATTCTCCCAATTGAAATCATTTGGACTAACGGAGAGCACTGTTTAAGTCTCGGAATTTGATAGCATTAATGGATATTAATTTACTTCTTTCGTTGTTCTTGATTGTGTTCAATGTAGCATTGTTCCATCCTGTCTTGTCTTTTCTTTACAGTATGTTTCGTCTTCCTCTCTTTCTACATCCAGTTATTTCTTTGTTTTGTGCTGCCTCTTTCTTTAAGTGATGCTAGAGTCTCGGAGAGAAGATGAAAAGCTGCAGTAAAGGACTCGTGCCCAATCTAATTTGAACACAAGCAACTCAGGATGGTCCTTGCAACAATTTCACAACTCAGTACAGTACTTGTGTGGTTCACGGGTTACTCTCTTCAACTTCAGAAAGTGTTTGGGTGTTACCTTTCAGAAAAAAATAACAAAGGAGAAGATCCTTTTGAAACCTCAGTGTGTAGCAAGAAAACCTGTTTTGGAGATGCACAACTGGCTTGGAGATTTGAGTTTCCACGAGGGCCGTGGTGTCTTTTTCTGTGTACAACATTGGTAAAACACCACTTACTATTGAAAGATACTACGTATCAATATTAAGACACCATCACAGACAAATTATGAAGCAACTATCACTCTACTGATCATGCATCAACTGTTAACAATGGTGATATGAATATTCACGCTCGCACGTTGCAAAACACTATTCATATTCATCCTGGAGGTTAAACTGGGCAGCTGACAACCGAAGAGATTGGGATCATGGTCCCAGTTGAAACATCAACCAGACATTGGGAGCATGGCTCTATTGGTTAGTCATCTTGTTCCCGATGATCACCAGATCATCATTTGCGAAATATTCACATGGTATTTCCATTGATCCAATGTGGCTATTTCCCATGGTATTAAACCGGTTGGCTTTTTTCTGCCAGCTTTCCGTGCTGAAAAACCAGCACCATCCCGGCGAAGAAACATCATGAAACACCTATATGGGAGTTTCCTAAAATGGGGGTACCCAAAAATGGATGGTTTATCTCATGGAAAATCCTATTAAAATGGATGATTTGGGGGTACCCCTATTTTAGGAAACCTTCATATTATGTGAAGCATAAATTTGAGAATCTCCAAGCCTAGCTGATTCTTTTGATAAGTGGATTGAAATTCGAGGAAAGTAGGAGTAAATAGTCGATCAACTTGTTCCTATGCGGAAGACATATCTATGTGTTTTAATCATTTTTTCCTATGCAAAACAAGTAGAAACGTGCACCAGAACGTTTCACTCTGCTCATCTGAACCAATTTTGGGCTGCAATGTCTCACTTTCTAGCAGAAGTCCAAGCTGTGTTGCATGGAAAGCCGCGCTCCTTGACAACCATATGAGCATAGATAGCCTCGGATTCAGAAAAGCACTCCACCCATTTGGCAGAAAATTATGATTCACTGGCTGCAACAGGAAAAAAGAGCTATGGTGATCCCACCATCATTTTCATGGCATTCCAAACGTGGTTGGTCTATGAAAATCCCCAAATGAATGGAGAACCATCCCCAATTAATGGGTCATCCGCTTCAGTTCCAGCAAGACGTTCCGCATTAGTCATGGCGAGCTGGGTGGTATTATCGTCCATGGCCTGGCCTTTTTTTCAGATGTACAGTGAAGCTTAAACAGCAACAACCATGACTCATCATCAACATGTATACAATATGCTTATTTCCATTGAATACATGTATATACACATATACTTATAAATGGGATATGCTTCGGTGTCATCAAAGGTGGCTTGCTGGAAACTTCCCCAGCTATATTTGGCTGCTCCAGTGGCGACAAGAACTGTCGTTTTTGTAGTTAATAAATCACTAACTAACCAATGAGTCTAACCTGGAATATCAATATTCCACAAGTATATGTAAATGGGTTATTGCATAAATACACCCCGTCACATTAACATTATCTAAAATATATCTATCTATCTATCTATCTATCTATCTATCTATCTATGTATATGTATATATATATATGCAAAGTATATTTGTTTATACATATATTGTTTTTCTAATGAGATGGAATATACCATGATAAATCTCCTAAAAATCTCTACCATGATCCAGTTCTCCTCCCCATCACGTCCAAGGTGCCATCTCGCCGGCGGCTTCCTTATGCCCTGCCACCGTCTCCAGCAATCTCTCGGGCTTCAAAGACAGTAAGGTGGCGCCTTTGCTGCCTGGCGATTGCTGGGAGGTCGATTGCTGGGAAGTCAAAATTAGTTTGATTATTATTAATGATTTTTGATTATTGATTATGATTAATATTCAATCATCACAATATATCATAATTATTGATGATTATTGTTGCTACGTCTTGTTCTGTTTGACTTTCAAACAACCCTCGTTTCTGTTGAAAAAAAATGGAACTTGACGATCATGCGCATCTTTTTGCGTCGCGCATCTTTTTGCGTTGGAACTGGACGCGTCAGGATCGGAACTCAATGCCGCTCCTTTCTCTTTGACACAAACAAATACGTATATATATATATATGTATATATATATATATGTATGTATGTATATATAATATTAATATATACATATATATATATATATGCCGATATGCAGAGATGTTTAAACTGCAACCAGTGAGACATGCCACTGAATTCTGGATCACATACAATAGACCCAAACCTGATTGGACATGATTTGAGGGCATTGATGGTATTCCAAACCATAACTATCAGTCACCACCAAACGTGCTCAACACATTGTGTCTATTCCCGGAAGATGCGGTGCTTTGGATGGCTTGATTCTCCACGCAGGACAGGGGGGTTACCAACTTTAAATGAAATCTATCACTATTTCGGACCTTTTGGGTATTCACATTCTTTGAATCAACCGGAGAAACTCCTCCTGAAGGCCACACGGTGCGTCTGCCCTTTCGGTTTCCGCGGCCTGCAACAGCCTTGCCACAATAGGTCCATGACGTCCATAAGCACGGCTCACAGATCCAGTCCTTGGCATCCCATGTGATCCCAGCGACCAAGGATGACCGGCGGAATTTCCTGGGGATTGAACCAAGAAAAATGGGGAGAGTCATCGTAATTTGTTGCATGGCTTTGATATAGAGGGCCCATTTAGTTCGTTGATTTACCTACTTCAAAATGGTGATTTTCCATAGCTATGTTAAATTACCACAGGGCAATCATATTAATCATCCACAACCACCGTGGATCTAGGAGATTCTATTTACATATATTTTACACATATGACTAGGACATACTAGGACCATTCACCATAGGGGCGGTGTAACAAAGGACCATTCACGGCAGGATGGGCGTTCCCAAGCTTAAACTGACCATGGCACATATACACCAAACCAAAAAATTGAAAAACCTCCAAGAAGTTGCTGAAGGTAAACCTTGAGATTTGACCCTCTTAGCGCCAGACCTTAGCCTTGGCAGGTTGAATTATACTGTATTCAGGGGATTCGTGTGCAAGCGGAACTATTGTTGCAAGCCGAACGTGGGCCCCAACCTCAAAATGTTTCTAATGTTCACCCCGAGCATCATCTTGGTGCTTGTCACAATATATATTCCCATGGCGGTTTATTTTACACCCGTACATTGCTGGCTCAATGCCCACTTGCGCAGGGTCAAAAACCTGATTGTTCATCCCGAAGGTAGTGGTTGGTGGGAATTCTCAGTTGATGGATCCCAATATATTACGGCTAGGAAGACCTGCCATAATATTGTTGATTGTCTCCCCATATTAGCCCCAAACAATGGTACGAATCATAAACCAACCATTATTTATCAGCTTTAATCGCCTTAAATCCCCTGAAAATGATGAAATGTGGATGAATTACAAGAATTCACTGTAAGCGGAAATAAGGCCATCTAGGGATGATTCCCTGTACAAAAATTATTCAAGTGAGGTCGCAGTGATGTCGTTGCAATTTGATGTTGTGTTCAGATATACCCTCTGGTTATTTAACATAGCCCTGGAAAACTACCATCTGCAATAGGCGAATCACTATAAATCATCTATCATTGGGCCGTGGCTTCCATGGCTATGTTGATTTCCCAGGGGGTAATTTACCCACTAAAAATGTCTGATTTTTTCTTGATCCAACTTCAACAGCTGCGCCGGTCCACACACGACCTGCGCAAAATGGGCGAACAAAATTGCCGTCGAAGCGCGCCAACTGCCAGACGTTCCCCACTGCCGCACAGCGTCCCACCAGGCTTTCCAAAACTGGGACAGGTTTCGGAAAGCTGAGGTGGTTTGGAGCTACTATAGTTTTGGGTGCACATATCTATATTACGTATGTAGTTGATGTTTTTTTTTTAATATGGAAGTATATATATATATAGCTATATATAGAATATGTGTTTACAAACCAAATTACAACTGGAGGGGTGTATAGACCCTATCAAAATCTAGGAAGTATGGATCGTGGTTGACTGACAAAGTTGTGTTGGTAGAACACTAACCGCTCCATGGGACTATTATGGGGATATTGACCATCAATGATGGTACACGACAGGGCGCCCTCCGCCATAAATGAAACTTCATGTCTCGGGTAGAACACCATCAATAACTGGAAGTATATACATATATATATATAGTCTGACATAGTCTGACTATAACTATCAGGTTTACAGATGTTTGTCTTGGGGGTATATCTACACTTCTGGTCCATGGTGAGTAAAAGTATGTAAAAGTGATGTATGGATGGATCGTTTTATGAAAGGATGGTACACTAAGAAATTGATATGCAACAAGGAAACCATGAACATTTACCATCAAAAATGGGTGGTTTCCGTCAACGTTCCCTTTACCAATTTCTGGAAAGTTAGTAATGGGGTACAATGTAGGGCCTCCAATATAAGATTCTATTGGTATAGAGCTGCTTATAGAAATGTCACTTGGGGGGTGCAGTCGGGGTTATTTTCATGGATATAACACTAACTATGGACTATGGAAATAGCATCTCTAAGTTGTGGTATAATCCCTGAAACAAATGATGACATGGAACCCGCATCCATGGGTGGAGCTGCACCTCCAAGGAGAGTATCAACTTACAATTTTGTGCAATGGCTAGTGGTTTTGGAGAACAAGTAGATCGAGTTGTAAAAGGGGCTATACAATTCCAAGGATGTAGTGGTATGGGCAAACGCTTGGTAGATACTTGTAAATAGTCATAGCTACTTGATCTACCCTCTGGTAAACTAACACAACCATGGGAAATCACAATTTTTCATGGGAAAATCCAAGAACTTTCTATGGCCATTTTCTATGTCGCTACGTTTAATGACCAGAGGGTAATACATCGCAAATTATGTTCATTTGAAACCTGGAAATCATTCAATCATCCCGTGTCGGGTCTTCGGCCGATCGCCCCTACTGCTGACCCTGGCATCACTTGATGCTCGATTTTTGTCCCCAAGGGGAGGCCAAAGTGACCCCGCCCCCCACACAGTGACGCTTTTGGTGGTTTGTAAAGCCCATGAACTAGATATATATATATATACACATACATACATATATATATATATATATCTACCATAAACCCCCATTGTTGGAGTTATAAACCAACTTAGCAAATCAAAACAAGTATTTCAAGGACACTTGCAAATCATAATTCTCAGTCCTCTAATCCTTTAAAATTAGAAAATGGCCTAAAATGGCCTAAACATCTAAACACATAAGCATCCTTCATCGATCATCCAGGTACCCTCCGGTGTCATCAAACGTGGCTGGAAAATCCAGCGTTGAGTTTGATTACCTTCCGGGGTATCTGGATTGAGTGTGCTTTTCCCCGATAAAACGCTGTTTATGGTTGGATATGTTAGGTAAATGCTGGCAAATTTCTATATAAGCCCAGCAATATCAGAATTTGATCTACTTACTAGTTGCGGCCTACAAGTTGAAGCCCTAGTTTTGTTTGCTAAGACAGCTCTCATGTGTGCCAAAATATAGTCATTAGTTTATTGGGTCTGAAATTCTATATGACAGGCATCAAATTTTCAAAATGAAACTTGCATACGAACAAGAAACGTTATCAATCTAGAGAACATCCCCAATCGTTGTCTGATTGGTGGTTTCAACACCCCCTAGAAGTATTTGCCATAGGGGGTTATCAGTTCAAATGTCATTGAAAATAATTTTGAAAACATCAACTATTTGTATGTGTTCACATCCGCAACAGACTTAGTTGAAGATAAATAGCCATAAGTTGAAAATACATGATCAATCATAATGAAATTCAATATCAACAACATATGTATATATATATATATATATATCATGATATTGATATGTTCCCATTCTTCCCATGTTGAGTGAGCATGTCATGTCACCTGTTTTCCCGCCCAGCAGCTTGTCCGGGATCACCGAGAAGTTCCGGCGCAAGCCGGGCTCCTCTGAAGCGTCGTCCTCCAGGTCTGCGGCGTCCGTCAACTTCTTGTACCTGTTGGAAGCGCATGGCGGTGTGGGCAGTGCTGAGTCTGGAGCCTTTCTTCAAGATCTTAAAGGTATGGCGACCCTGGTACTCTTTCCGAAATTCGCAGTTTGACCCTGAGCTGATGTTTGGATGAGTCAGTGTTTTACAACCTTCCAATAGAAGGTGGGGACGAAAAGTTTGGCCTTAAGCCAGTCCATTGAAATGGAAGGTCTACTGAGCCCTGAATGGTGAAGCCAAAGATCCGTCTGAATGGTCCAATGGTTCAACCATGTTCAACCATGTTCAATCATATGGTTGACCATGTTATGAGACAATTGACCTCTAAAGTGGGCCACCCCACTTATGTCTGTTGGTTGATAAACCAACGTAACTGTAGATACACCTAGCACAAAACCCTAGTTCGCCGAGGTAGCTAAGGATTCAGGGCACCACTTTCACTTCATTACATTTAATAACCATTCTTTTTTGCTATAGCACCATTCCTTCATGGATAAACTATATTCAACCTCTATAAAATTGATAGTTAAACCATGTTAAACCTCTGTAATTGATGGTTGAACCCTTAGTTAAGCCCACCTCACCATCCATGCCGGTTCTCACCTGATCGAGCCCTGCGCCACGAAGAGCATCGAGTCACACGCGGGACCCGCGTGGAACAGGACCTCCCCGGGCACCACGTACCAGTCGACCAAGCAGCGCGTGCAGAGGTCGTACCTTCGGCAGGGCGACAAAGTCTGGTGGCTGGAAACATACTGCAACAGATGTATCGGTGTAGTTCGGTGTATAAATTTGGCAACAGAAAAGCTTATAACTTTATAGCTTGTATCTCTGTATACATATATATATATATACATATATATATATACATACATATATATATATATATACATATATATATACATATATTGCATTATATTATGTATATCTGCTCTATAATATGATATGATATGTAAATATGGGCAATAGTGTTGATATGTATGATCGAAATAGCGAGTGAATATTACAGCGCTACATTTGGCACACCTCTGATTAATCAGTACACTGGCGATTTAGTAGCCAAAAGTTTCATATTATCCTGGGCCAGTCAGTGTGTTCAACATAGGTTGTTGTTGGTTGATGATGTCCAATCATCCCCATCAAATTGTTGGTTTTATTGTATTCTCATAACTTTGCCTGTTAAATATGCGAATCCATCATGTATACACGGCGGTGTCCCCTACTTTGTTCAGTTGGTGTATAACTGGCTTAACTGTTGGTTTGTTGCCAGAGTTATTGACATAGTTCGATCGGGTTACAAATCAACATCAACTTATCACTGGGGGGCAAGACATTGAAGCCATTTGGGAGGTTCATAAAATAGCGGTAATTACATGTAATTACCCCAAATATCCCCAAATCATCCAACATTGGACCATTCCAGGATGAAAACCCATGGTGACTTGGGGTACCCCCATTTGAGGTTTTGGTTCAACTGGAGCCGAGGGACTGAAAGCCCTGGTGTCGATGGCTGATCGCTTGGAACAAGCGATGGCTTTTCCTGAGCACAGCTTGAGATGTAGCAGATCCCCTTCCATAATTGCTGCGTGAATTTTGGGGGTAATATGAAATACCAATGACTGCTGGGTTTCATGGGAAGTTTGCAACACATGTTGCCTTTACATACAAGAACATGGGCCCATGGTAGTGTGTGGATGATATATCCATAAAGTTAGGGGGTTTTGTGGGGTTATATTTATGATGTTTACGATCGATGCTTTGGGGCAAATCATAAGCTTACCTCAAATGAAAACAATTGAAACAACAAAAATTATGTTCTCATAAAAATCGACCTGAAGTGTGAAACTATTGATATCTATCCGTGGATAAACCATCAATGGCAAGGCTGGTCGAGGACGGCCTTGCCAACCACCAATCCGACCAATCCAAGTGATCCAAATGGTTGCACCTCTTAGCCACAGGTCATTCTCTCCACCCAGCGTCACTGTGGGGCTGAAAGCTTCCCGACAGAGCTCTCCAAATAGATATTCCGGCAGAAAGGCCTGTGCCGGGTTCAGGGAGCTCGCGTCAGATGTGGAATCTCACACATCCAAAATCAGATTTGTTGCCATGAATCAGCCATGATATTGATGGCATCGCTGATGTTTACCATCAATTGTCAGGCTTGAGGTTGCTGGAAACTACACTCAGAAACATCGATGGAACCCAGGGCTATATCCAGTAAATTCATCGAATTGGGAAACCTTTTTTGCAGGTTCCATGTTGAATTTCGGAAGTGCATCCAAGTATACAAAGACGATGCCAAAGCTTCCCAAAGATGAACAAATTGGGCTCTATATCTTAGTTGGGGCCGCTACCACAGCTTCCTCAACATTTCACGTCATTCAATTGAATATATACTTGGGATCACTCGGATGAAGACATCCACCCATGTATATTGTGTTATCCCTTAGGGAGGTTGCGCCGCCAACTTGCCAGAATCACCAGCATCTATTTGAGAAAAGGAAAACCCACTGTCAAGCCGCCATCTTGGACCATCTGCCCACTTTGAAAATGTTGGGAAACCCTTGACCGCTCATGTCTAGATGCAGAACATCATCTTCCAAACAGATGCCTTGGGTTCAAGGCTAGTTTTCAGGAGTGTTCAATGGGTTGTTGGTCAAACTGGGCTCTAAATCACTTCCCAGCCAGTACTTTGAAATGCTTCCCGACTCTTGAGAGCTCTTCTAATATCTCTGGCCAGTCGAACAATTTCTCAAGTCGATTCAAGTTGTTAACACGTCAGCCATATAACCTGGCGAGAAGAAAACATCGAACCCAGATTCTCTCTCCCACCCGAAAGATAGAACAAACAACATACCGCCATTTTTGTGGAATTTTACTGCCCTACCTATCTTTTTGGTGGTTCCTATATATATATATATGTACATATATATATATATGTATAGATGCGCATTCTTTTTCAAATGGGTTTGTCTGAGAACAGGGTACTTCTAAATACATTGCTTAATCAGATTTATTCCCATGAACATTGCCATGAATTGGTGAGGATTTTCCATGTTCAGACACACCCACATATCAGATTGTTGTTTGCATTTTATATACCCCATCATAATCCATCATATATATATATATACATATTCTCATAAGATTGTTGATTTTTGCCCCATAGTCAACAAACAGGAATCATACTATGTGTGAAATATCTTGTCATATCGTCATATCCCATAAAATATCACTTGGCATTTTCTGCGTTTTCTTTGAAGATTTTCTCAAAACAAACTCCCCCACATACAGTCCCGTTCTCTAAAATAGGAATACCCTCTGGCAATCAAACGTGACAATGGAAAACACCACATTTCTGCATGAATTTCCCCGCCATAAACCTCCATTTAGTTCGGGGATTTCCAACCACTATCTTTCCGTTATCAATATGGGGTTCTAGCTGGGAAAGATCATCGAAATGATGGATGTGCAATCCAGCAAGCCATGTGGCTGATGAGGGTACATGGCTAAATCATGGTTGCTTCATGAAATCACCATCAAATCCCATGAAATCACCACACAATTCCATGAAATCACCATAAAATCCCATGACATCACCATAGAATCTTCATAAAACCACTACAAACTCGTCATCAATCACCAAAACAACTTCATAAAATCCCTATAAAATCTTCATAACATCACCATAACATCTTCATAAAATCACCATGAAATCAGCATGAAATCACCCAGGCGAATCCGCATTCTTTTCTGCCTTGATATCGTTTTTCCCAGGCTGATGAACTTTCGCCACGCTCTGGCGAAGGTACTCAAGCACCTCCATGGATGCTAATGGACGGTTCAGGTACTCAGGTACTAGCCATACAGAATTCTAATGATAGCTAAGTCGCTGCAAATAACAAACTTAACTAGAATTTACAATATGATATAAAGTATATATGATATATATAATATAGTTTGGTGGAGCGGACTTACCAACTCATGTTTGTTGATTTTTGTTCACACATCTAATCATAGATATATCTATCATAAATTTACACGTAGTGAGCTAATCCAACTCACCTACGGTTTGGGGTTCCTACATTGAAGGCAGTGAAAACCAACAAAATACATGTAGGAAGGAAACAACAATAACTATATTGTGGCATGTATGAGTATCACAAAATGTATAAAAGGTTTGGAATAGGTGATATCATCCTACAGGACATACAGTAGTCACATAATATTCATGACAACCCCTACTTAAACCAGTAAAATAACGCAACTTAGCCATATAAACTTACTGTAACCGCAGCTCCCACCACAGCACCCAACCCCAGCCGCAGGCGCTACAGCCCACGGCTGAACGGTGAGCCTTGTCTTGAAGTTCCAGCGTCACTGAAAAGTTCACGAAGAAGTCTGCCACCTGAAATTGCGCCTGCGCACGGATCGAAAACCAGGACATGACTCACCTGACTCACAAGTCGTGGTGTTTTTCCAAACGGCAAAGAAGTGAAACTTGGTGTGTAGCTGGGCTAACTGTTGAGTTTATGAAGATCATAACCATAGTTAGATGGGGTTATAACCCTATAGTTCTGTTGGTCGGTTCATAACCCTCCAAAGGTTTGTTCGAAATATGTAGATATATATACATACAATATATATATATATACAATATATATATATACAATATATATATATATATACAATATATATATATACAATATATATATATACAATATATATATATATACAATATATATATATATAATGTAGTATCTTGATTAGTGCCATGGGTCGGTATTGTTTCAAGTTTGGTCCAAAATAATTGCAGGATGGGTCGGTATTGTGTCAAACTTGTTTTTGTCCTGTCATTCTTTTTTTGTCAGGTCAGGTCATTTGAAAGTAAATTGATTTCAATTGAAATCCTTTCTTATCCATTGAGTATAGAAAGGAAAAGCAATTGAAAGTAAATTGATTTCAATTGAAATCCTGTCCTGACAAATAATTCGGAACTGGTCCGACCATTTTTTTTCTAAGTCTGAATTGTTTGGGGGGGGCCTGACACTAATCAAGATACTACATTATATATATATATATACATACTGTAAATATTTATGTGCGTAGAATAGACCATAAACCCTAGTTTTTGGAGTTCTGTTTACCAACTTTGCGATTCCAAACTGGGGAACCACCTTGGTAGCTGAGGTACCTGGGGCATCCAACATATCCTACTAAATGTTTCGAAAGTCTATGAGTCTATGCAAAACCTAGGCAATGTGGTAAACCCAAGAATAACCCAAATCTGGCTTGGGTATTTGCTCGACCTATTTGGGATAATTTCAAAGAACGCTTTTTGGCTACGTGTTTGCAACCTCTCCAATCTTTGGCCTTATATGTCACAGTGCCTCCAAGGAAGCTAAGCCATTGAATGGAGAGCAGCACATGTCCCAATTTCTTTCAAACCTGTTGCCCATTAAAGTGGCAGTCTCAAATGGGTAGTGATAGCTGTTCTAAGCTGTTTGGATTTCCATTAACAGTTGTTATGTATATTGGTTTGTTAAAATCCCAGGGTTTTTTAGATGGACCACCATTTTCCCCAGGAAGAGTTGCTGGGTGAACAACCCATTGTTTGTTGGTGAAATTGTTGGTGAAATAATCTGAAGTACCAGGTCTTGTTTCTGGTGGACCATTCCTAGTATCATCAGCCTCCCCCCCGCCCAAAAAAAACATTATTGTAATCATTGATAGTTGATGACCAGCTCCCACGGCGAAATCACATCATATCGCTTTGTATCCCATTTACTTAACCACATTATACAATGAACATATTAAATTCAGAAACAAAAATAAACAAGAATGATAAAACTATAATTATCCAAACATCATATTCCATCATTTTTTTTTTGCCATAACCTGTAGCTAGTTCGTTGCTTCAGGTCGTAGGCGCCAACTGGCTTCCTAACTATACAACTACACTGCAAGTAGGGTTCTAATCTATACAATAATAATGTATAATAATATTCCATCATATTCCATTATAACAATGATAGAACATTTTATCATGATCAAACGAAAACATGGCGAACTCAGCCCCTCCCCTCAGAAACAGCTTCCCCACCTCCTTCTGCGTTCGTCGCACGCGTCGGATGTCTGACAAGTCGTTGGTCACGATGGAGGTAAACATGGCACCAAAGAGCAACATGCCGCCCGTAGCGCAGATTGCCAGCCATCGTTCCATGCGTGTCCTGGAGAGAATGAAAACAACATGGAAAAACCGTGGGACATTGGAAAAACATGGGAAACCTTGGAAAAAAAGAGGTGAAAAGATGGGAAACAGAAGCCAAACCCAGTGGTTTTCAATTTAAAACAATTGCTTCACACATCCAAATACCGAGTTTTGGGATGTTATATCACATGACATCCCCTGGGATGGTTTCCCCATCATACATCATCATACCATTCTCACACTAGCCGTGATGGGATGATGGAGGGCGGCCATCATTCCGCCGAGATCTGATTTGGGTGCAGTTGATCCACATGCTCTAGAGCAGTAAGAAGAAATATTGCTGAAGCCACGTGGATGAGTCCAGCTATGTTAGAATCTGTGGATGATGTTGATCCCAGCTACAGCAGACAAGAAGGAGGACTGTCATCAAACGTCACAACGGACATCCCTGTTTTTTTTATGGTAACACATGTTGCAGAATGAATAGGTTTTGGAGGATCCTACAGCTAGCCAGCTTAAATTACATGAGGCTCCGGAACTGCAGCTGGTGGAATTCAGAGGAGCAGTGTTCTTTGAACCGTATCCGAGGTCATGGATGATGAGAATTCGAAAGATATTGGATGGTACTGTATAATCGCAACTTTTCAGAATCGAGTAGATTTCCCATATTTGACCATTATTTGACCACAGCTTCGCATGTCAAGTAGAACCCCAACAATCTTCAACCCAGATGGCTGTCGAACGCAGCCACTGGAATCATCCAGGAGATGTGAAGTTGATTATCACCGAACAGTGCCTGGCCAACTGTTTCAAGCCCGTAAAAATGGGGATTATCATCACCAAATTTTGCTAGACACATTTTATGTTGTCCCTGTTTTTAATGTTTCAATCTTTGTTTATTTATTGTCATCCCTTACTACTTGATTTTCACTAACCTTACACATGTTGTGTGTTGCTTCCATATTTTTATATGTGCGTTCAGTTGTTGCTAGATGTTTCTGATCGTTCCCTTATTGTTTGCATGTTGTTGCAATTGCTGCATGATGTTTGCATTGGCATTTGTTTGCATTGTTTCTGCATGTTATGTCATTTGGGTTCATCAAAGTTTATAGTTTCTCATTTTATTTCTTGTCCCTAAACCCAGCTGATCTAATACCCCTTGGATCTAAACCTGGACTTGTTCAATGAAACTATCATAAGATTGATCCATGATCGCCATGCAAAAACCGGGTCCTCAAGTTCATGTTCTCAGGCAGATGAGACGGAGGAAGCCGTGATACAGCCCATTCAAAACTCTTCACGTATTGGTTCAGCCAACTCCTGTCTTGATGGAGCCCGATTTCCTCAGGCCGTTGCAGAAAATCAAGTGACCCTCAGGCTGTCAGCCCATGATCAACATATCTTTGTCTACATGTCATGTATCTATATCTCTTAATATCTATATCTATACCATAAAACAAAAACAAATATAAAAGTACAATTCCTATGGGAAAAACTCCATTTTGGTGGCTGCAGCGGAGGGTCAAACGGTAGTTGTTTCTTTCCATGATCTATATCCATGAACAGGTCAGCATCCAGTCAGTGCCAAGTCTCTCGAACCCAGCCATCCACATCCGTCACACCCACGTAGAACCACAAACACGTCAGGACATGGAGCATCAAAGTACCTCAGCGTCTTAGTGGATTTTACCCTCTGGTTATGACTAACATAGCCATGGAATAGCTGGCTAATTCTGGATGATTTTCGCATTAAAACCTCCATTCATAGGGGATTTTCCATATGTCAGTCACAACCAGAGGGTATATGAATTTATAAGGACCCTGACTGATGGAGACAGGTGGGGTCGGGGCTGAAGAAAACTGGGGAGTTGAACCATCCAAGAGGGTGATTTCATGGGAATAGAATGGATAAGATAAGTTACTTGGGGTGCCTGTTGGGGTTATTAGTACGTATAGCTCTGGGAGTCCAACCTCCATTAACCTTTCGTTGCGATATAATCCCTACAAAGTTGGGGTACAATCCCTACAACTCTGGTTATACAAGCCACTTATTCCTGAAACTGCATCCCCCAAGTGTGGACCCTTAATGATGCAACAGCCATTCCCATGGTCGCTTCCCATACGAAGAGGAGTAGTATGGGAGTAGAGAAAGGGAATGAGGGTTCTTATGATTGGAGTACTGAGCCATGTGAACAAGAACTAGTGATAGTACGGGGATATAAGTGATGTAACAAGAAATTAATGTAAGGATAATGGGAATAATTCATTGCATACCAGAGTACTGAGACATTTGAACCATGAAAAATACTCTGTTGTCCTGTCTCATTGATAGATAGGCCCAGATAGGCGATAAGTTGATTGATAGGGTTCCCTATGGGTTATTTCAGAATCCCCAATAACTGCAGGTAGTACAAGTCCCTATAGGTTCCTTGTCAATCTTTGAGATGTGGGCCCGAAAGAAACCAGGTTGATATATTCAGCTAGTCAACTTTGGGTTTTGTTTGCAAATTTGGGATTTGCCCATTCAATAGAAAAATCAAAGGGATACAACATGGGATAATAAAGGGGATATCTCATGGGATACAACTAACCATTTTGGCACATGGAATATGGGTTCGCCTGAAAACAGGGTACCCAAAATTGGGCCAATCTCATGATGATCATCCCCATATGGCCGTTTAGGGTAAATCCATGTTTCGAAAAATGGGCTGGTTTCTTTCGAACCTCAAAACACCGTTTTCAATGAAACAAACCTTGCAGATTCTC
>BGPT01000156.1:108641-119983 GCA_003297045.1 Symbiodinium sp. clade C Y103 | reverse complement strand
GTCCACCAAGAATCCGTTACCCGTGATGAGGGTCCTATTCCAATATTCACCGTTGTCACACCAGATGTCTTGAGTGGTCTGAAGACAATTGCTTTACATGTGCCCTTGGATATTCTTGTGACGAAGTGCGGAAGTGCTTGGAACAGCTTTAGCATGCTTCAGCTGGACTCTGTGATTAAGACATGGTGAGAATATTCNGTCCACCAAGAATCCGTTACCCGTGATGAGGGTCCTATTCCAATATTCACCGTTGTCACACCAGATGTCTTGAGTGGTCTGAAGACAATTGCTTTACATATGTCCTTGGATATTCTTGTGACGAAGTGCGGAAGTGCTTGGAACAGCTTTAGCATGCTTCAGCCGGACTCTGTGATTAAGTCATAGTGAGATATTCCACTGAGTCACAGTCGTGAGTGTCAAGGCCAAATCCCTCACGTGTGACAAGAGTTTTTTTTTCATGGTGCAAGTACATTTTGGTCTTCGCAATTGTTTGACCCAGTTCAGTTTGCCTTTGAGCAGCATTGATTTGAGAAGCCAGCAGTTGCCTCTGAGAGTGAACGACAAGTTCGAAGTTTTGGTACTGAAGGCGTTAGTGGCCTGAGGCGGATGATAAACAGCGGCCTAGACCGGAAAGAAACCACTGGGTGAACGGCGCAGATACTTGTTTTCGCGTTTTGAAACGATCAGAAGAGATGAGGCACACTCCCCCATCGATACACCTGTTGTATTTGTCATCCATTGCTTAGTCATTGCTTATCCTGGTTTTAGGACATGGCCACATTGCCACAAAATCCACGAAGCATGGACATCCCGAAACGAGATCATTCTGCGCTGTGACCAAGGATGGAGGGTACGCCCATTGCAGCTAGGCCGCCTGCGCATCGGGAGGATGAGGCCAGAATGGGGGGCTTTAGGGCGATCGAGATGGACAAAATTATCTTGGTTTACTCGAACAGTCTCAATTGAACTAGTAGGATACAGTAGGATGTGGTTCAATTGGAACAGCCTCAATTAGACAGTAGGCTAGATCATTTGAAATTATCTACAGTAGCTATTTTTTATGGATTTTAAGGTCAATGTAGCAGAATGTAGCCACTTGATGCCAATTAAAGATTCCCTTCCGAGGAGCGTCGTCAGATTCAAAGAAGTCGTCCCAGTATATACTTCGGAATCTGAGAAGGTTTGGGATTTGACCAGCATTGGCTTTCATCCGGCAAACCCGACAGGATGAAACTAATTTACATGATCCTTTTTTGGATCTGTATCGGTTAGCCCGTGGTCCTTTGTACATGTAACAGGTGCTTCTGCTTCCTTGATGTGCGTTTATACATTGCTTTGGCATCTTCCTCGTAATGATAGATTTGCCATCATCAAAACTTGGATAGTGCGCCCATATCAATGGGTACTTAATGCTATATACGATACCCAGTATAAGGATTCCCATTGTGAGCTGGACGACCCCAACCCATAAAACATGGTTTGACCATGGCAGATATGACTCGTAAATGCCATTGGTTGTTGTACCATTTCTAATGCATGGCCAGGACTCTCAAGATCTTCGATTGGGCCGGGCCACACCGGCAGGAAGCACCCAGTGACAAAGGGTTGGCCAAGCAGAGCACCAGTTGCGATTGCAATACGATCAAGCGCCAACCTTCCGAGGTGAATACGATCAAAGCTGCAAACTTTGCCCACCTCAACGACCTGTCGTTGCTACACCTGGTGCTCCGATGTGCAGATTGCATCAGATTGCTGATTCACAGAATCGCAGTGCCCGGCAGTGCCCTTGGCTCCAGGTACTTCGGAGGCATTACGTGCCGATCAGCTGCCAAGAGACGCAGGCTCGGTCACTGAAACGAAGGAAGAGAACCAGCTCCAATTTCAGAAATGCATGAATTCTCAATTTAGTTGAAACCATCAAGCAATTAGTCAGAGTTAGCCTGCGATTCCAAATAGATTTATTCTTGGATCGGCTGACAGGAATTTACTATCTCCATCGCTTCTTTTTCTCGGTGTTTTTGTGAGGATGTCGCTCGAAGCTGAGTTTTTTTTCCGGCTTTGCATCAACGGCAGATTTGGTGTTCCCAAATTCCCGAATCAGACCAACCACACTTTCCCTACACGACGACGCGATTTCATTGATCTCCAGGTCCATTAAAATGTCCGCCAAGTTTTGGCATTCAACGACCCCAGGTGCAGTGCAGTCTGAAGTTCTTCTTCATCATGGACTGCCAGGTGTCGTTGAGCTTCTCCAGAGATTGCTTTGGGAGATGCTGTTGCCACCCAATGTTCTAATTTGAGAATCCAACCATGCAGCTCTAACTGGCTTGTTACTGCTTGTTGCATCCGAAAGATAGGGTATGCGAGTCCGATCATGTCCCATTTTGGTTGGTTCTTCGGTTTTCGGCTGGCTATATTCCAATTCTGGGTCATCCCACCATTTTCCACAGCTTGGGGTTGCACAGTACACATTTTCCTGCAGAGGTGAACTTCCTGGTGGTGCTTTCTCTGTTGGTTTCAATCGGCCAGGCACTCGTGGCAACAGGAGTTAGATGGGGTAGTTGCATGTAGTTGCAAGAGCTGGTAGAAACATGTAGAAAATATTGCGAAAAAACCATCAAACAACATGTCAGTTTGAACTTCATTGGCCCTTGGGACTGACTAGAATAGTTCTTCAGAGGGTTGACAACTGCCTCGCTGGCAACATGAACAGGCGATCGGCTCTTGCTTCTATGCCAGCACATCCGCTATGGACTTGAGGACTGAAACTACAGATTTGTGAAGCTGAAAAGCAGATATATTTGGAACATGTTGTTTGGAGACTGAGATGCATTTGCTTTCCCGTGGTGTATCATTGTTTATCCATAGTGTCAAATAATGTCAAATAGATAGACGAACCAGTGAATACACAGCCAGCAGTGATATGCTGGTAGATTAGCACGTATCACTTGATGAAGTGTGACGGGTTAGTGTGGAACAAGCGAAGGCAAAGGGTGCGCGGTGTGACACTGAAACACTTGAACAGGAACCTGGACGAGACCAACGACTGACCTGGCCGAAGACATCCCACTAGCCGCTCAGTAGCCCATTCCATTTTGGGGTTACTCCCTTCCTGACATGTTTGCTTTTGGGACATAAACTTCTTGAAATGAGAAGGTCCAAACACGAACGAATGGTGCCGTCTCTAGAATGGATGCTGACATGATTTGGCGTTTGGATCGGAACGCGCCGTCGACCACACTATGGATAGAGTTGGCTCCGGGTGTGCTCTAGAGCCACAGCTCTAGAGTGGTTTCATTTCTGGAAGAGCGCTAGCTTTTTTTGTGTACATATCTCTAGCAGCTTAGCACAGCAGACGTGAAAGAATCGACGCAAAGAAATATGCAGGGTAGAGATCAGCAGGTGCGGTTAAGCAGTTTGGAGTTCCAAGATGGTGGTCTAAACTGGGCAAGAAATGCTTCCGACAGCACTTTGCACAAGTCCCGCAGCATTGGTTTCTCAAGGAGACACAAAAAACAAAACAGTAGAGGCATCACCGTCACAACACTTGGAGGGTGTGTTTTCCTCGGAATGAAGCTAAAGCTCTCTCGCTCTCAGAGATGATCTGAGTGGCCGAAAGAAGGGTGCCATTTGATGGCCCCAACTAACTTCACTGCTTACTTCTGGAGGAGTTCAGCTATCTTGATATGGAAATCAATGACAAGAGACACTGCAATGACAAGCCACGGCACTAGCTGAGTCTTGTTCACATTATTTTGCAGGAATGAGACAAGAGGCACGATGAGGCACGTCCTGCTTCTGAATCAGGATCTGACTGATACCAAACTATATGTATCTAAGTACAAATATGCAGGCATACAGATGTTTCCTTTAGAACTGTACATCCTTGAGTATCCTTATATCTCAATTTCTGCATCCTTTCTCAAAATTGCCAGATGATTGCGGGGGCCAGAATGCACATCTGCGACAAAATGCCTGCATCCTATTTCCTCCGAACTTCGGACTTCTGGCAGGCAGAACTTGGAGTTTTATTCCTTCAAAACTGGATCAAACTTCCGCCGTGACGTCACTGACGTTTGCTGCATGTGGGGCATCTCTTGACCTTCTGCATTTTTTGCAAATAAATTTGTGGACCGCGAAAACCACACAAGTTGGTTCAGGCTGCCCAAAGGTATTTTTAATAGAACTCCCTTACTGCAGACCCTTGACGTGGGGTCAAACAAGCTCAGCGAGTTGCATGTTGAAGTCTTGGCAGGGCTTCGCAACTTGCAGAGGCTGGACCGTGGGCGCAACCGACTCAGTGAGTTGCCAGCCGAAGTGTTTGCAAGGCTCACCAAGTTACAGACGCTTGACTTCAGGCGCAACCAGCTTAGAGAGTTGCCTGCAGAAGTATGGACCATCTTGTTTTCCGGGCTCAGCAACTTGCAAGTGCTGGACCTTGGGGTGAACCAACTCAGCGACTTACCTGCTGAAGTCTTTCATGCGTTCAGCAACCTTCAGATGCCCTTCCTAAATGCCAACAAACTCAGTGAGTTGCCTGCTGAAGTCTGGGCGAACTGGTTTGCTGGGCTTGGTAACTTCCAGACGCTCAATCTGCAGTCTAATGAACTCAGAGAGTTGCTGGCCAAAACCTTCACAGGGCTCAGCAACTTGAAGGAACTCGACTTGGCGTGGAACAACCTCGGCGAGTCGCGTGCTGAAGCTTGGATTGCTTTGTTTGCTGGCCTGCGCAACTTGCAGCAGCTCCGTCTGGACTCCAACATGCTCACGAAGTTGCCGGGTGAAAGGTTTGCAGGGGCTCAGGAACTTGCAGGTTCTATGGCTGTCGAATAACAAGCTGCTTGACTGCCTGCCGAAATCCTTGCATCTTAGTAACTTGAAGGACCTCAACCTCTTTAAGAACGTCTTTAAGAACGAGCTCAGTAAGTTACCTGCTCACGCATTTTCAGGGCTCAGCAATTTGCAAAGCCTTGACCTCGGGCTCAACAAGCTCAGGTACTTGCCTGCTGAAATCTTTTCTGGGCTCAGCAACTTGCAAACCCTTGACCTCGTGCTAAACAAGCCCAGTCAGTTGCCTGTTGAAGTCTGGAAAATCGTTGGTGGGGCTCACCAAGTTACTGACCCTTGACTTGACGGGCAACCAGCTCAGTGAGTTACCAGCTGAAATCTGGGCCGCTTCGATGGCAGGGCTCAGCGACTTGCAAACGCTCAAACTAGGGTCCAACTCGTTCAGTGAATTGCCTGCTGAAGTCTTCTCATTGCTCAGCAATTTGCAAGCACTCGATCTGTGCGGCAACAAACTCAGCGAGTTACCAGCCAAAATTTTGGGCCAATTTGTTTGCAGAACCCACCAACTTACAGACGCTCGACTTGAGGCGCAACCAACTTAGTGAGTTGCCCCCGGAAGTCTGGACCATGTGTTTGGCAGGGCTTACCAATTTGCAGACATTTGACCTGAGTTCCAACGAGCTTAGTGATTTGCCAGCTGGTGTCTTTGCGCGGCACAGGAATTTGCAAGAATTGGCCTTGGGGTCCAATAAACTTAGTGCATTGCCTGTTGAAGTCTGGGCCAATTTGTTGGCAGAGCTCAGCAATTTGCAGCCAATTCCAACGGGCTGTACCAGTTGCCTGTTGAAATCTGGACCGGTTTGTTTGCAGGCCTTGGCAACTCACAGATGCTCGACTTGAGTTCCAATGCGCAGCCCTCTCTCACTTTTTAGCATTAGTTTTTCAAACAGTTCCAATAATCCCAGCAGCCGTGTCACAATCAAACAGCAGATAATAGCAAATGTGTTTCTTGGAATGAAGCTCATCACATCCTTTGTCTTTGGGAGTGATCAGAGGACACCTTATCGATTCTTGAGAAACGATGCCATTCCAGTGCTGATGGAGACTGGTGGCCCCACACCATGGCCCCAGGCAACTTGACTGCTTTAGAGTTATTCAATGATCTGCCGCTGGCAAGCCACGGCATGAACCGTTTCAGGAATGTGACAAGAAGCGGAGTCCTGTTCCGAGGTGTGATGAAGCACTTCCTGCCTGCTTGTGGCTCAGAGTCTGGTGACGATGTGGAGCATTTACAAGCAGGACATGAGATTGTAGGATTGGAATCGGTATTTCTAGTAGTACAGTACTGCTGTTGCGAGTACATTCATGGAAGCAAACCAGTCACTGCTGACTGTTGGGTCGACGAGGCGTCAGTGTTGGAGCCTTTCCACCTTCAGGACTGTGTCGACATGTCCGTTTGGCCTGCGGGCCTTTACGGCTCGAATGATCTCGCAGTGACAGGAGTGGAATTCTTGGGGGAAGCTCAAGGTGCTTGCAAGCTGAGCATTGCCAGCAGTTTAAGATATGTACCAGTTTTTCCGCTACCATTTTTCCAGCAGTTTGACTGGTAGTAGCAGGGCGCTTTCAGCCAGAGCCTTGCGGAGCCTGAAGGCCAGCGCATTTTTTGCAGACTCCAAGGAGGAGTCTGCAGAGACCATTCCAGCAGGATCTTGACTGTATTGGGGGTTGGGATGGAATCCCATTAGTGAAATGACACTATATCACACGCAGAGAACCAGCACCTGTACCCAAATGCCACAGGTCAACTTCCAGGTGCTTGTGATGCTGTGATGCTGTTGAAAGACATTCAAAGCTGACCATGAAGCTGAGACTTTAGGTATTTTTGCAGGTTGCGCAAAATCTTCGCTGAGGAAAGGACTGCTCCTCAAAGAGTTGCAAAAAATGTGAGTTTCAAGCTCAGGGCCATTGATATTCGACCTTAGAATTATGGGCTTTTGCGTTTTCGGATGGAACCCAAAACTAGTAGAGGGGGAATGGCGTAAGCTGTAGGACCATCCGCAAAAATGAACATTTTATGAATTTTATGTCGTTTTTCGGGATTTCAAGCGTATCTTTGACCCGCATCCGGGCCTTGAGCTGAAGAGCTGGGGTAAGGTGTGCCAGATGCCCGATTTGTCCTGATTGCCCTGATGGTTTCAAGCCTCGTGACGACGCGGTGCCAGACAAGCCACCAACCAAAGAGTCGCTTGGCAGCAAACATGCTGACTGCAGACAATCAATATCAATCCATTCTTTCACAAATGAAACGCTTTCTGTTGGACAATCGCATATGTGAGCTGATTAATAGGAGCCGCACATGGTGGAATCCAGTCGGTTCATTGGGTTTTGGTGACGGAGCTTTGGATTGCAGCTGTGTGTGACAAGGAAAGTGGCGACCAAAGAGGACAACTGTCCTTCCTGTCCTGAACCTTGGCGGAACGTTCATGTGATTGTTCCACATCATCACTGATATTTTCTGCGGCACATGGCTGATGTAATTTAATGGTTTCTATTTTTCTAAGGAATGTCCACCATGTCCGACATGCCCGAAAGAATGTTTCTCGAAAGCAAAGGAGTACTCCAGATACATGGAACTAAGACAGAAGATTTTTTCCAGAAGGAAGAGCAGTTGCTTGCCTTACAAGTTTTGAATTGCAAGGTCAGCCGTGCTTGCCGATCGGGACAGGGTGCCGTTTAGAGACGCTTTTCTTTGCCTTTGAGAGCGTGCAAATATTGATGAAATTTGGAGGTGCTGTTGTCTCGTATTTTGCACACCAGGAACAGAGAAAATTTTCTATAATTACAATGAACTCGCCACTTACCTCGATGAAATTCAGATCACCTATATAAATAGAAAATAGAAATGAAATACGAATACACACAATTTTTACGTTACTATTATCATTATATATTATCATATATTATAATTATATATTATCATCATATATTATCAATTTATACTACAATTATCTATTCTAATTAAATATTATCATTGTATATTATCATTATGTATTATCAAAAAATATATATATATATATACATATATTAAGAACGCTAAATATTGTTTTATCCTCTATTTTTTATATTGCAGAACAAGATGCAGCCAACGAACCCGAATGCAGCCACGCTAAACACTTATGCAGGACAAACTATTGCAACAGTCTTGTACAGTCGACCCCTGCGTCCCTACCATTTTAGATTGTAGAGTGTGGATCAGGGGTGTTGTGAAGTGTAGAGTGTAGAGTGTGGAATTTTTGTGCGAAGTGTAAGGTGTGGAGTGTAGAGTGTGGAGAGTAGAGTGTAAAGTGTAAAGTGTAGAATGCACAGTGTAGGATGTGAAGTGTAAAGTGTAGAGTTTGGAGCGGAAAGTGAAATGTGGAAAGTGTAAAGTGTCGCATGTAAAGTGTAGAGTGTGAAGTGTAAGGTGTAGAGTGTAGCGTGTGGAGTGTGAAGTTTGGAGTGTAGATTGTAAAGTGCAAAGCGCGGAGAGTGGAGTGTAAAGTGTGGAGTGTAAAGTGTGAGGTGTAGAGCGTGGAGAGTGGAGAGTGGAGTGCACAGTGTGGAGTGTAGAGTGTGCAGAGTGGAGTGTAAAGTGTGGAGTGTAAAGTTTGGGGTGTGAAGTGTAGAGTGTGGAGTGTAGAGTGTGAAGTGGGGATTGGAGAGTGTGGAGTGTGGAGCGTAAAGTGTGGAGTGTAGAGCGTGGAGTGTGAAGTGTGGAGCGTAAAGTGTGGAGTGTAGAGCGTGGAGAGTGGAGGGTCAGTGGAGTGCAAAGGGTGGAGCGTTGAGTGTCGGGTGTGGAGTGTAAAGTGTGGAGTGTGAAGTTTGGAGTGTGAAGAATGGGGTTTAGAGTGTGAAGTGTGAGTGTGGAGAGTGGAGTGTAAAGTGTGGAGTGCACAGTGTAAAGTGTGGAGTGTAGAGTGTGGAGACTGGAGAGTGGAGTGGGAAGTGGGGACTGGAGAGTTTGGAGTCTGGACCGTGGAGATTGGAATGTGGAGCGTGGAGATTGGAGTGTAAAGTGTGGAGTGTAAAGTGTGGAGTGTATAGTGTAAAGTGTGGAGTGTACAGGGTAAAGTGTGGAGTGTAGAGTGTGAAGACTGGAGAGTGGAGTGCGAAGTGGGGATTGGAGAGTTTGGAGTATGGAGCATGGAGATTGGAATGTGGGGCGTGGAGATTGGAGTGTAAAGTATGGAGCATACAATGTAGAGTGTAGAGAGTGGAGTGTAAAGTATAAAGTGCGGAGTGTAAAACGTAGAGTGTAGAGTTTGGATCGAAGTGCGAACTGGGAATTGGAATGGAATAACTCTATATATATAATATGACACTTTAATGGAGCGCGAATTATATTTGGATATTTTGATGGGTATAATTGCTGTTTTTCTGTATTATAGTACTTATTTAGTGTTTTTTTATTACTAATAAAATTTGTATTAAATATCTATTAAAATAGATAATTAAATTTTGAGAAAAACTTATAGTTATGTTTATTGGTTATTTAATATCTGGATAAGTTTTTTTTTAATGGTATATCTTTTTGAATTTTGTTTGTGGAAAAATATTTACTGATTTATAATTTGAATAAATTTTAAGGGAGAATTTTGAATTATGGAAAAATATATATGTTGCGAAAGTTAGTGATAGCTAGCTGGAGTTTATTCTTGCTGCAGCAAGGGGAGGGGTAGGGCCTGAGTCCGATATAATGAATTTCTATTTAAATCCCCCCCAAGCTCCCTGGGCATTTTGAAGCGGTGTTGGAAGCAGATGGTTACGGGCTGAAATTTTACCAGGGGCGTTTTGATGTTACTTTTTAACTCTCTAGCATAATTTTCTAAAATTTGTTTTGCCGTTGACGATAGCCAGACATATATCAGCAATGTGCAAAGGTCTTGGAGGGGTCGTCGCGCAAAACCCACTTGTCCCCTGTTAAATCGTGTCAAAGCATGTTCAACTCTGAGTTTAAATTTGAGCCGCACACAGAAATAACTTTTTTGTGGTGCCCAAACTTGAAGATTTTTAGTTTAATCAAAAAGAATGTGTCTGTGTGTGAATGCCCTTCTGTGTAAAAGTTCCTGTGTGTAAACGTGGCTTGGTGTAAACGCCCTTCTGTGTAAAAGTTCCTGTGTATAAACGCGCCTTGGTGTAAACGTTTTGTTAAAACTTGTATGTTTCAAAAGTTCTCTGACAACGTGATCACTTGCAAATGCACAAGCATTATAGGAACCTAATTCTCATTCATGACACGTTCATGCACGACTCTTCATCGCGACATTTATCGCGAAAGCTAGCTTTTGCTAGCTGAAGTCCCTATTGCTTTAGCAAGGTATTGGGGGGCTGGAATCTCCAATTCCATGAAATTTCATGATATATGCCCCCCCCCGGCTAGCGGGTTCACAAGCAGTTTGGTCGTGGCTCGATCCTCCGGGGACGTCATCAGATTCCCCACCCTCTGCATCATTGGCATCCTTCATAGGGCATGGTTTTAAGGAGTCTCCTACCTATCCTCTTTATCCTATCTACTTCTCTACCTATCCACACTATCTAACCTATCTAGCCTATCTAGCCTATCTAGCCTGTCTATCCTATCTATTCTCTCGATCTATCTGCCTATCTATCTGTCTGTCTATCTATCTATCTATCTATCTATCTATCTATCTATTTTTTTTTCTATCTATCTAGCTATGTAGCTATCTAGCTATCGAGCTATCTATCTATCTATCTACCTATTTATCTATCTAGCTATCTTTGTATCTATGTATTGGTGTATCTATGTCAAAAAATTCGCCGACTTTATTCTCAAGTCCAGCTTCCTGCCGAGATAGCTTTCGTCCCTTACCCCTGGGCCTCAAGTCATTCATTCTCATTCATTCATTCTCATTCATCGTCATTCATCAACATCAATCATCCTACGATTTATGAGGCTTACGCCTGACAGCCGGGCGCCGGCCAGTTGGAACCACGGGGCCGTATCGGAGCCTAGGTGGAGCCCACGTGGGCGTAGGGGGTGCTGTTGTTGTTGTTGTTGTTGTTGTTGTGGTGGTTGCTGTTGCTGTTGCTGTTGGGGTAGTGGTGGTTGCTGTTGTGGTTGTTGTGGTTGTTGTGGTTGTTGTGGTTGTTGTGGTTGTTGTGGTTGTTGTGGTTGTTGTGGTTGTTGTGGTTGTTGTGGTTGTTGTGGTTGTTGTGGTTGTTGTGGTTGTTGTGGTTGTTGAGGTTGTTGTTGTTGTTGTGGTTGTTGTTGTTGTTGGTGGTGGTGGTGGTGGTGTTGTTGGTGGTGTTGTTGGTGTTCTTGTTGTTGTTGGTGTTCTTGTTGTTGTTGGCGTTCTTGTTGTTGTTGTGGTTGTTGTTGTGGTTGCTGTTGTGGTCGCTGTTGTCGTTGTCGTTGTCATTGTCGTTGTCGTCGTCGTCGTCGTCGTCGTCGTCGCCGTCGTCGTCGTCGTCGTCGTGGTCGTGGTTGTTGTTGTTGTTGTTGTTGTTGTTGTTGTTGTTGTTGTTGTTGTTGTTGCTGTTGCTGTTGCTGTTGT
>BGPT01000156.1:88369-108603 GCA_003297045.1 Symbiodinium sp. clade C Y103 | reverse complement strand
TTGTGGGGGAGCATCGCTCCCCCACCCCCGCGTAGGACGGGGGCCGGGACTTCGGGCGTCCCGGCAGCATCCTTCGCAAGAAGGGGGCTGACCGCCCGGCTGTGCGGGGAGCACACCGAAGGTCGGGAGAGCCGTCTTACGCAGGCACAGGCAAGCCCTGTTGTTGTTGTTGTTGTTGGTGGTGGTGGTGGTGGTGGTGGTGGTGGTGGTGTTATTGTGGATGTTGTTGTTGCTGTTGGTGTTGTTGTGGTTGTTGTTGTTGTTGTTGTTGTTGTTGTTGTTGTTGTTGTTGTGGTTGTTGTTGTTGTTGTTGTTGTTGTTGTTGTTGCTGTTGCTGTTGCTGTTGTTGTTGTTGTTGTTGTTGGTGGTGGTGGTGGTGGTGGTGGTGGTGGTGGTGTTGGTGTTGGTGTTGGTGTTGGTGTTGGTGTTGGTGTTGGTGTTGGTGTTGTTGGTGTTGTTGTTGTTGTTGTTGTTGTTGTTGGTGTTGTTGTTATTGTTGTTGGTGTTGGTCTTGGTCTTGGTCTTGGTGTTGGTGTTGGTGTTGTTGGTGTTGTTGGTGGCGTTGTTGGTGGTGTTGTTGGTGGTGTTGTTGGTGGTGTTGTTGTTGTTGGTGTTGTTGTTGTTGGTGTTGTTGTTGTTGTTGTTGTTGGTGTTGTTGTTGTTGTTGTTGTTGTGGTTGTTGTTGTTGTTGTTATTGTTGTTGTTATTCTTATTATTATTGTTAATGTTGTTGCGTTGGTGGTTTGGTACGTTTGGCCTTAGTTTGGCCGAAATTGGTTTTGTTGTTGCCCTAGATGGTCCTATTTTAGCCTAAGTTGGCCTTATTTTGGCCTAAGTTGGCCCCGTTTTGGCTTAAGCTGGCCCCGTTTTTGCCTAAGTTGTTTTCCATCTTGGCCTAAATTGGCCCTTATTTTGGCCTAAGTTGGCCCTATTTTGGCCTAAGTTGGTTTCTATCTTGGCCTTATGTTGGGTTATCTTGGCTCCAGGTCGGGCCGTTTTGGGGGCTAGATTGTTCCCATCTATATTTAAATTATGGTGAAAAATATTCCGTGGCTGTCGAAGGCCACAAAATATTGTAAAACACGGTATTTTTTGATATTATACGTACGATCCCGTGTAAATTACACGGTCATCACCCGAGCGGGGGTATACGCGGGGTTTAAGAAAAGGCGTCCGTTAAAAAATTGCTTGACTAAGTAGAGGCGAGGTGGATTATAGAAATGTATGAAGCGATATATGGTTATTTAGGTCGCACCGAAGGAGGGCAGGCAATCTTCTGAGACAAGGGGTATGATAGGCGTGGGGAGGTTTCTGGGTTTAATTCAGACAAACTTCCCCCTAGACTTGATTGCTGATTGCTAGTGAATATCAGCGTTGCCGCTTTGGCGCGGTTCAAACTCTTCGCCAGCTTGCAAGGAAGAATCTATGGTTCAAAATGAGGCTTGCCGGGTCGGACAGCTGCTGAACAGGTTGCTCGTTTGTCCCATGTTATCATTTGATGTGTAGCGAGGCGGGCGGCAATGTTTTCAAGGATGCTGAGGCCGACATGGGGGTTTCGGAATCGTCAATATACCAATCAGAAGCAAATTCTTTAACTATTTTTTTTCTAATATCGTGACAAATTTTCGCTTGTTCCCTATCCAGATTGGGCTGAGCAGCTCTTGAGTAGATTTTTTTCCACAAATGGAGGTAATTATTTGCTTTGGCTATTCCGTTTAGGGAAGCGTTCATCTGCCGCCTTGCCAGAGGTACATCTATAATGATTTATAGGGGCTATCAATTTGTTTGGTGCTTCCCGAAGTCCTGGACACGTTTTGCCATGCAGTATTTGGGTAGCCACGAGGAGACTGCCACCGCTTAATTATGCAGCCTTGTGGATATGTTTGATGGGGCTACCAACGCATTACATGACAGCTTTGTTCTTGGGGATATTATTTGTTCAGGAAATTCCCAAATTTGTATTTTGGCCCTATCAGTGCCCCATCAGGCGCATGTTGAGAGGGCTACATTGGCGGACAAGGCGGGGAAATGTTTGTTGTTGTTGTTGTTGTTCTTGTTCTTGTTGTTGTTGTTGCGCGTAGCTACCTCAACAGACTTTTGAATTGACAATCGACTCCGCAACTTAGAAAATTCCGAAACAAAACGCTCAACTTTGTGATTACGGTGGCCTATATTGTGCGACAACGGGAACAAATGATAAGCTTCGAGTTAGGCAATTTTGAGTTTTGTAATTTATAGAATGACAGTGTATGAGCGCAAAGGCTGAGCGTATAATGTCTTCGTATGTCTAAAAACCAGGAGAGATCAGAAGCAAATTAAAAACCAATGACAGCCTTGACCCAGCTTCGAAGAATTCGGCTGAGAGATAAATTGTATGATTGCTGATTGCTAGTGAATGTCAGCATTGCCGCTTTGGCGCGGTTCAAATTCTTCGCCAGCTTGCAAGGAAGAATCTATGGCTCAAAATGAGGCTTGCCGGGTCGGACAGCTGCTGAACAGGTTGCTCGTTTGTCCCATATTGTCATTTGATGTGTAGCGAGGCGGGCGGCAGTGTCTTCAAGGATGCTGAGGCCGACATGGGGGTTTCGGAATCGTCAATGTACCAATCAGAAGCAAATTCTTTAACTAAATTTTTTTAATATCGTGACAAATTTTCGCTTGTTCCCTATCCGGATTGGGCTGAGCAGCTCTTGAATGATTTTTTCCACAAATAGAGGTAACCATTGGCTATTCCACAAATGGAGGTAATCATTTGCTTTGGCTATTCCGTTTCAGGAAGCGTTCATCTGCCGCCTTGCCCGCGGTACATCTATAATGATCTTTAGGGGCTATCAATTTGTTTGGCGCTTCCCGAAGTCTTGGACACGTTTTGCCATGCAGTATTTTGGTAGCCACGAGGAGATTGCCACCGCTTAAGCATGTAGCTTTGTGGATATGTTTGATGGGGCTACCAACGCATTTCATGGCAATTGTGTTCTTGGGGATATTATTGGCATCTATAACAAATAAAAATATATTTGGCATCAAAACAAAAGAATATTAATATCAATTAAAAGTCCTGGACAGATGGAGGAGAGAAGGAAGGCAGGAAGGAAGGAAGGACGGAAGGACGGAAGGACGGAAGGACGGAAGGACGGAAGGACGGACGGACGGACGGACGGACGTACGGACGAACGGACGGACGAAAGGACGGACGGACGGACGGAAGGACGGAAGGACGGAAGGACGGACGGACGTACGGACGGACGGACGGAAGGACGGACGGAAGGACGGAAGGAAGGAAGGAAGGAAGGAAGGAGGGAAGGAAGGAGGGAAGGAAGGAAGGAAGGAAGGAAGGGAGAGGAAGGGAAGGGAAGGGAAAGGAAGGGAAAGGAAGGGAAGGGTAAGGGAATGGAAGGGAACGGAAGGGGAGGAAAGGGAAGGAAAGGAAAGGGAAGGAAGGGAGGAAGGAAGTTACGTCTTCCCCCTAATCTCCCTTTTCTTTTTTTTTTTGATTCTACATGTTTGTGTGGGGTTTTTGTTTTTTAATGTGCGGCCGTCGTCCGTCGTTTGTTGTTCGTTGTCCATTCGTCTTCCCTATCCATTTTTTTTTACATACAACTTACTTATATATCTAATTTACTTATACACTACTTATTCACACATAATTCACTCACACACAATTTCCTCCCATACAACTTACTCACACACCAACTTACTTATACACAACTTGACAACTTAATATCCCTACTCCCTTAGGGACCCGGCAAAATGTAATCTATATTTTTCGGCTTGTTTTTTGTGGGGGGTGGTTAATTGTAACTTAAAAGCTGTTAGGTAACCAAAATTCAGGTTTTGGAAGGGCTTAAAATATAAGTTACGATTCCCTTAGGCATGGCTCTGATTAAAGGACTTTTGGGCAGGTTTCCAGGAATAACTTAACTATGAAAATTGGAGGGCGGGGGCTAACAAAATGTAGTTTCTATTTTTGCCCGCCCTCCTCCTCCGTTTCTGTTGGTATATGTTGGTATCTAGTGGTATCTAATGGAGTCTTGATTTTTAGGGGGATAGAAATATAAGTTTCTTAGGATAAGGTTTTAAAGATTTGTATTTATTTATTGGAAAATCTATTTTAAGGCTACTAACTTACATTTTCCATGGCGCTCCCCCCACATGTTGAAGGAAATCTGGGAATTCTAAAGGTGATAAAAATGTAAGATTTATGGGGAAAGGTTTTAACACCCTGCATTCCTACTATTTAAAATTATACCTTAAGACCACTAATTTACATGTTCCATGGATATTTTTGGATTCTTTAGTTACCCCTGCATCGACCTTGTTGCAATAATTTGTATATACGTATATAAATATTATCTTTATTTTTATATTTTACCCTCATGGGCCTCATGCTTTGGGGACCTCCCCAAAACCAATTTATATTTTTGAGGACAGGAGGGTTCTATAAGAATGGCACCTTTAAAAATATAATATATATTTGGGAAGATTTTATTTTCTAAATATAATGAAATATTTTTCAGATCCCTCCAAATTTTAGAGGGACTAGCCTAAATGTAAATTATATTTATGAAGGTGCACTTTGTGTAGTACTTACACGAAATGTAAATTACATTTATGAAGGTTTTATCTATCCTAAATATAAAATATAATTAGGATAGGTTCCCCCCCCCTGTAAGAGGGTCGGGATAACTTAATTACATACAATTTACTCACTCACAGACCAACTTATTCACACACAACTTAACAACTTACCAACTTACTTACACCTAACTTCACAACTTAATCACACATAACTTACTCACTCACATACCAACTTACTCACACATAACTTGACAACTTCATCACACACTACTTATTCACCCCGAACTTGATCTCACTTGACTCACTCATACACAACTCACTCACATACAACTTACTCACACACAACTCAATTACACATAACTTACACGGCGACATGGACTGTCACTTTATGTGGCAGGCGTGGCACTTACGGCACTGGGCTGGGTCTGGTAACGCGCTGGTTGCCGCTGACACCGCATTATTTTGCGTGGCAGACATGGCACTTGGGGATATCGTCTATTTAGGTGGCAGGTATGGCACTTGGTGATATCGTCTACTTAGCTGGCTCTGGTGACGCGCTTGGTCCCCGCGGGCGCTGCGGCACTTTGCGTGGCAGGCATGGCACTTGGCGACATGAGCCTTCACTTTGAATGCCAGATATGGCACTTACGGTATTCAATTGGCTCTAGTGAAATATTGACTCCATGTTGGACTCATGTTGGCCCGATGCTGAGCTATATTGGGTCCATATTAACCTTATATTGAGCTATATTGGGCCCATGTTGGGCCTGTATTGGGCCGTATTGGTTGGGCCTATATTGGGGGCTGTGTTGGGCCGTGTTAGCCCTATGTTGGAGCGATATTGAGCCATACCCCGTGTTGTGCCTATGTTGAACCATGTTGGATGCATCTTAGGTCTATCTTGAGGGATGTTGGACCTATATTGGGTTTATATTGGACCCATATTGGGCTATATTGAATCTAAATTAGATTATGTTGATCCTATATTTGGCAATTTCGTCGATTGCACGATTTTTTTTTAATCGTGGAGAAGCCCACGATTTTAGAACAAAAATTTCTCCCCCCCCCCCAGCTAAAGCTTAATAGCTATTACAACTGCTTGCGGATGACGCGCGCCATTAAGAAATGCTTCGGCACCTTCGATACGGGCGGATCTTTTTTAAATTTATCTTTAGAAATTAATTTATATTTTTTTTTCAGAAAAAATAAATTATTTCATATATATTTTTTTAAAAATATTCTAAATTCAAAAAAAAATCTAGCAAATATTATTTTTTTTTTAAAAAAATAATGCTATTAGAAAATACCCGATATAGAAAAAAAATATGCTCGAAAGCTCTGAAGTTCCCGTCTTCGGAGCTTCGCATCTAGGTGAAATTCTGAAGTTCTGAAGCTCCCGTCTTCGGGGCTTCGCGTTTTCAGGGTCTATTCTGCAGCTCTAAAGTTCGCGTCTTCGGAGCTTCACGTTTGGGTTGTAGCTCTAAAGCTCTGAAGCTCCCGTCTTCGGAGCTTCGCGTCTTCAAGGCGAAGCTCTGAAGCTCTAAATTTCCCGTCTTCGGAGCTTCGTCTTCGGAGTAAAGCTCTAATACTCTAAACCTACCGTTTACGAAGCTTTGCGTCTTCAAAATAAAATTCTAAAAGCTTTTAATTAAACTCCCGTCTTCGGAGCTCCGCATCTTCAGGGTAAAATTCCAAAAATTCTAAAGCTTCCATTTTCGGAATTTCGCGTCTTCAGAGTAGAACTCTAATCTAAAGCTCCCGTCTTCGGAGCTCCGTATTTTCAGGGTAAAATTCAAAAAATATCGGTAAAATCCAAAAATATAATAAAAACATTCAATTTTCGGGAAAATTTTGCGGTTAAATTAAAATCCCAAAATACCAATTTTTTTAATTATTTTAAAAAAAATCCTAAATTTCCAATTTTTTTTAAAAAAAAATCAAAAATTTATCCAAAATTTCCAAAAAATTTAAATATTTTCAATATATTTTTAGTATATTTCGGAATAATTCCCTATAAATACATTTATTTTTTACAATAATTATTTCGTAAAATAATAAATAATATAAAATAAATACAATAATTATTTCGTAAAATAATAAAAAATATAAAATAAATATATATTTAATTTATTTATAAAATTCCAAAATTCATAAATTAAATTTATATATCCTCCAAAATAAATTCCATCAAACTCCAAACATATACAAACCCAATTCAAAAAAAAATCAAATAACAATTATATTTATAAAATAATAAATTCAAATCATATAAATAAATTTCTAAAAAAAAAAAATAATCAATTAAAATATAATTTAATTTTTAAAAAAATAATAAAATAATTTAAAATTTATATCTATTATTCCTCGCCAAAATCAAATTAGACATCTATTTAAATTTCTAAGGCCAAAAAAATATAAAACCAAAATAATTTTTATTTCATTATATTATATTAAATATTATTATATTAATATTCATTAAAATTCTATTAAATTTATAATATTCATATTTCATTATATAAATCAATAATATAGATATTGAATTAGTTTAGAATAGATTGTATTAAATTACGGCGCATTATATTCTAAATACTAATAGTGAATATTGTATGTGCGTATATGTATATACGAACGCGTGGTTACAGATAAAAACATCACAAATAAATTCCAGCGGGATGGACGCAGCAGGGTTGAGCCCGCGAAGGGGGGGGGGAGGGGGGGGGGGTATACATTCGACATGATTAGTCATGTGAAACCAGGGGGCCCAAAAATCAGTTCGGCATGAAAATCATGCGGACTGCATCCAGTCTCCCCCCAAGACATTGCTAAAGCAAATCCAACTCCAGCTAGCAAGCTAGCTTTCGTGATTACGTCGTCTCCGAAACTAGCGCGCCTCGGCACCTTTATCATGGGCGGATTTTAATGTCATTTTATGTTATTTCCATATGTACTTGTTTATTTATCTATTTATGTGTTTATCTATGTTTATCTTTTATCTATCTATTTATTTATTCATTTATTTACTTATTTATGTATTTATTTATATATTTATTTGGTTTCTTTATTTATGTGATTGTTTATGTATTCATCATGATTCTTTTTGTTATTATGTACAAGTTGTTGGAATTTGAAGCGATTCACAAAGTGAGCTATGGACGACAAAGGCCGCCTGCGTCTTTCGATATTTTGGGGTCGTTGTGTGTGTGTGTGTTCGTTCGAATGGAAAATTCATGAAGGAGTATAATGAGAAAATTATTTCCATTCATACCTTAGCTTCCTGACATACAAAGACGACTTTGGGGGGCGCGGGAGGAATGAAGTCATGGATAGACATGGACTTTCAACGTTTTCTCCGAGAATGGTTCGTTAACAAAATTGGAGGCCTAGGTCATCTTGTTCTCTGTCGCGCTAAGCTCCCAACATCCATCGCATCAGGACAAGCTAAGGCAACCAGCTGTGTCTGCAAGACGCTGCGACCAATGTCGGCGCTGTGCCTTGGGTATGTTTATACCACATGATCTCACTATACATATTTGTCTGGGATGTTCGGATTTCTTTCATGGGCTTCTATCTCACCATTCTCACCTTTGAACTGAAGGAGTTGCCTGTCCACCCAAGTAGACCTGGCGCAGTCAAGGCGCACAACGAGCTGCAGCACGCCGGGTTTTGCTCCCCAGCCTGAGATCTAGAAGCTGAAGGATAAACCAACCAAGCTATACAAAGCTCACATGTGTTGGTGAAAACTTCTCGTGCTTGACAAAATGCAGTCCTTTGAATCTGCGTAGCACCTTGAAATCCCTTCCATAGCAGGATCTTTGTTTATCCATCCAGTCACCTTGTTGGTGAAGCTGCACAAGCCTCCCAATGTCAAGCGGCGAAGCAAGCGACCGACTTGTTTGTGCAGCCGCAAGTTGCGTCTCCCCTTGGCGGCTGACACAGTGGAAGAACCTGGATGCTGCAAATCAGCGAATGTGGCCAACTCATTCGCTTGTCACTGAAGGCTCTCTGTAACACTGCCGAGCAAAGGATTTTGACCACAACTGCGCTTGACTTAATGACACTTAATAATTTGTTCTTTAAACATCTCCGCAGGCCTGATAAAAAATCAATTACTCTGCAGTCCTTGACATGCATAGCGTATTTCTGCAAACATCTGCAAGCCATGATGGCACGTGATGGAGCTAGATTTGGGAACTTGTTTTGCAAAGTCCTGCAACTTAGACATGTGATACAAGATGGACTATGGTGGACCGCCGTCTAGACTCTCAAGCCAAACGCCTCCATCATCTGTGAAGGTACTGTCACTTGTCATCGATCGCCTCCGCGACCTTGTCCACGCGACAGTTTTTAGGATTTTGAAGGCTGACAATGATTCACGCTTGTGACACTGGTGCAGGAAATCAGTAGGAGCAAGCGCATTCCCGTGTTGCATCGAGGAGAGCAAACTAGTACGAGTACTACACATTACTACACAACCGCCATAATAATGTACCACGTATATTCATCCACGTATGATGTTTTTGTCAAAGAACACTTGCATGCACACCAAACTTTTTGGGATTCGATAGACAAGGCACGCAGCAGAAGCAGGTGTAAAACAGCTGACTGGTGATGCCAGGTCACTCCCCAACCTGTCTGTTGGATGGTGGATGGTTGAAGGCGGTGGCCCGAGGCCGAAACATGCAACATGCAGCATCATGCAAGTAAGATCATGTATGTAGTGTCTTTCAATGTCTTTTACCAAGCAGTTTCCCTGACTTTGCTCTTGTCAGCTTTTAAATCCGATTCATGAACGCTACTCTAACGGTCTGTCTTCAAACGTGCACGGGGAGGCATACTGACAGCTCCATCTGGTTGGAAATGGAAACTCCAAAGCCCTGCTCCGTTCGTATCTCAGTTGGTGCCACTGAACAGTATGGATCAGAGGTCAGACTGTTGGAAAGAATCGCATGTTTCGTGTTTCATCATGTTCCATAATGTTTCCAGTCTCAAGTGCAAGACAAGTGTGCCGTGGCCATGATAGTGGACATGACATGTCCAGAGTGATTGGCTTGAAAGAAAACATGTCCGTATTGTTCACATGTGCAACTTTAGAAGGGAAACTGAAAACTATTGGAGTCAGCGAATGTCAAGGTCGAGGGGCGGCTTGTCATCGCCGGCGCAAGGTGCAAGCCAAGCATATCCACAAAAACCCACACGTCAGGTTCCGTTTGCCGCGCATGCACGGTCAAAAACCTCAACCGACATCAGCACCATGAAATTGATGGGACGGAGGAGATCGATGGAATGTGATGGAAGAGTCGGGGTTTACCAGGTCGTTTGACCAGTTCCACAATGTTCTTCTCTTGTGAATATCCTGGAAACCCTGAAGCCATGGGTGAAAATAATTGAACACCTTCACAGCCGCGAGACCGATCTGGCGGATTGTTGACCACCATTTGCCCAGCATTCACCTTGCTGTGGTGTTCCGAAACAACAAACACGGCTCCAATCGTATATATAGTGATATACAAACAAGATGATATCATTGACATTACAGTAAGCCCTATATTGCGGGCTGAACATCAAAATTCCTACGCAAGGGCCAAAGCATCAAATCACTGTGCTCAATAATGACACACACACACAAAAAAAAAAAGCTATACAAAACTAGGAATTTGTACCGAAAAAGAAATCCTTGCAGTTGGTTGCAATGGTCTTTGATCTGTGCTGATTCAATGATATTTATGCTATCCAGTTTATTTCTCTTTCTTTGTAACAAGCCGTGTCACTTTGGCTGGAGCAATGACCTTTGCTGACCAACGGTGGGCGCCGAAGAAGGGAAAGCAACGCCTCAGTTGGCCCACATCACATGCGTCAAACCAGGTCAAAACTAGTCGTAGTGGAACTTCATGGAACTTCCTGTTTTCAGGCGCAAAGTGGCGCAAAGTCGACGGATTTTGTGGTTCTAGAAACAACCCATCATACACCGTTTCTGCAGCCAAGGGACATCAACGCAAAGGCTCGTGTCATTCGTTGAAGCTGCGGGATGCGAGGTCCAAATTCAGACCGCATGTCATGGACCTAGCGACGCAACTCAAACAGCTATGGCTGTCAAGGGCCAAGAGATCTGTGCCAACTCCCTTTTTTGCAGTCCCTGAATGGATGGAAAAACTTCAAACACATCTTCTTATATATTATATATTATTTTTAGATGATTTTAGATTGCATAGTGAGCTTGAACGCCAACATTCTTTCTGTCGTGGCACCCCATATTGATCAGTAGCAAGTTCAATCATACACTTGCAGGCAACATCTAAGGATGAGCTCTCTTGACACCCATAGTCCGTAGTCATCCATAGTCCAGGTATGTCTAGCTATGTCCCAGATCGCGCTCCGAGCTATAGGCATTTTGCCGCCTTGGCCAGCAGCATTCGTCGCACTTCATCTTGCTGGGCAGGCTTCAAGCCGCTCATCTGCCCCTGCAGGGATCCAAAAGATCCAAAAGCACATGGAGATACTCCCCAATTATCAAATCAACGTGGATTGCCTCCTAGATTTTGCTGAGAGAATGATGATGGTGGACTTGGCTTGAGAATGGACGCGGCCATCGGGCAAGCCTTGAGGAGCTGACAAACAAGCGCGTCATTGTCCTTGATCTTTTGAGAAGGGTTGTAACCTGGGATGGACTGATGACGCGTCCCGCCCGAGAAATAATACGAAATGCCTTATCGAAACATATCCAGAGTTCATTCATTCGTGTGGGCACTAAAACCTTTGGGTCCAGTATGGTCCAATGTTTCAGTATGTTTCAGTATACATGCCAATCCAGTGAATCAGTGAATACATGTGAATAGCAACCACCCCAACCAGCCATATCCCTGTCCTCCGCCCGTTTGAAAAAATCACAGGTGACACTCCAACCACATCAGTGCTGCAGCCGTGGCCATCTCTTCCGCCTCAGCACCTGCTTGACCTCGAGCTTTGGGACGTACACCAGTGGGGTGGGGCTTGATATGGGGTGAAAACATGGGAACCCTATGGAAGCCTTGTCCCAAAACATCCCAAAACTACACAGGGGGGAGCCTACCACAGCTTGTCCAAACCCAGATGATGAAGGAGATTCTCTCTACTCCAGGAACACTACACCTTGAAAGGGTCACGGCTTTGAATCATTTTCCCTCTACAGATTCTCTCACTGTCACCATGTCAGGACAAGCGTGGGATCCACGGGATCCACCATCGCAGACAAGGAACAGGGAACTGGGCGTCCCAGGTGGCTGCGCACTGCCTACGACTCTCGCGATATGGAAATGTTACATGTGAAGCTTTTGTTACCAAATCCTCATCGTATCGATCCATGTCATGTGCTCTTGGAAGTCAAGTGTGTCACTCTACTTTTTTGGGCCTCCCCCTTAGAGAACCGGACCCCACTCGTGTTGGGAATCGCCGCTGGACCTGCCGGAAGGTCAACGCTGCGTGGTGCAAGTCTCCGGCCAAGAGCATCTCCTCCAAGCCCAGCTCATGGTAGATTCTTGTCAAGGTTCAACATGGTTTAACTATATATAGTCAATACTTCTTCCTAATCGGGGCAACTCCAAGCAAGTGATAATGGCGGCTTTTGGGATTTCATGGATCCTGTTTCAGTCGAACATGCCCAGCCCCGAGTCATTGTCACTCCTGCGGCCGAAGAAAACGGCGCAACCAGTGCAAATGGCCTTAGCTTGAATGGAGACCGGATTGAACCAGCGGCACAAAATGGCACAACTGGAAGGAAATGTCTTGTGGCAGGCCTCGTAGATTGGTCGCTTCACGAATCTGCTGCCACATGTTGATCAGCTCGGAGACTGGAAGCATGTCAGGCAGCATCCTGTCCGCAAGCCCGACAGAAGCGACAACAAGTATGCGACAGCATACGCTTATCGCGGACGGCTTCTCCAATTAATACAAGGGGGGCATGATTTTCGTTGATGCAGCCTAGTGTTCAGAACACTCACACTGTGGTGTTCACTGGTTTGCAAGAGGTTTGTGAAAATAAATGCCACAGTGAGTTCACTCACTTTTTCTTTATGAGTTCCATGAATAGGACGACTCCCAAACTTTAAACATACCGACAAGATATTCAGGATTGTTTTTGATATACATCATGTTCCCAGCCTCAACGAATCGCTGCGATTCGTTGCCTGAAAGAATGCAAAGTCCCTCCAGTGCTTCACGCCAACTCTGCTCCCCATTAGGGAGGATAGCTCTTTGAGAGTTGTGGCCACTGGAACGAACAAATTCCTGGGTTGGCAAAGCAACATCGTCTGTCATTGTCTGAAAGGCTCCAACATCTTAGTGTCCACAGCTCTGCGCCAATGGGGGTTCTGCAAGCGCCCTGCGTTTGAGTATGATTAAAACGGATTCAAACAAGGGCAAAACTTGAAGTTGAAAGTTGAAAAAGCAATTGGATCCATGTGAGACCAAGCCTCTGTGAAGATTTGTCAACAAGATGAACAAGCACGCCAACCATGTCGCCAGACACGTCTGAATCTGCAGGTCTGGGCAATGCTGCGGCTAAAGCCTGAAAGCGCTGCAGCACGTTGAAACGAGGAATCCAGCACATTCTTCGCGGTGTGAACGTCCACTTTGAGACACAAAACGACGCACCCTGACTGCCCCAAGCCCTCGGGCACATTGAGAATACAAACAACTCATAGCAGATCATAGCAGCGTACAAGAAACAATCCTGGTGCAAAATGATTCTTTCTGGTCATTCCTTTCCAAAAGTAGCAAGCATCACCAAGGATTTGCCCGACCTCGAAGCACTCTGCAGCAATCCGCGCAATCTCCCAGTTGCTGGCGTCTGTCTCTGCATGGCTGGCTGGTGCACGCCGCATCTTCTGCGGGCAGTTCAGGCATGAAGCGGGTGGTCGCAGCGCACTTGTTTGGGAGGGGTTGTGGGCTTCAAGCAACACTTGCACAACATTTTAGCCAGCAGTTGATTAATTGGTTACCCTGGGTTTCCACTTGAAAGGAACAACCAAGGATTCCAATTCGGGGCGCCCCTAAGATCCGCACCAATCAGCCATGGTCAAAGCAATCCCACCTGGGCACAAAAGAAGCGCACAAAGTCATCAAGCCTGAGTGCCGGGAAGCTTGACCACCCACCAAGGGCCCCAAAGGAGTGCAACGAAACTGGATTTGGAATCTGAAAACTGGGGACTCAAAACATTCTGCACCTTCAAGAATACAAACATGTTGTGTGGATCCTTCAGTGAAAACTCTAGGTGGACTGCAACATCTTAAAAATACCGAAACAGAACTTTGAGAGCCTGGAAGTCAGCTGGGATAACAACCTTTGGCTGACTTCTGTGTCTTGAATTTCAGTTTCTGTGTGTTGATTTTGGTGTGGCGACTGTGGCAACAGCAAGAGTTGACATAGCAAACGCCGAGTCTCTCATCGCTCGGCATCGTAGCTTTGCAAATCCTCACCCGCAATGGCCAAACATCGCGCCAATTGAGGTCGGGGGATGTCCAGAGCTGGGTGGATCCCACATCCTGTTGAAACCAAATGAAAAACAGTAACTGGTGCTTCGTGAGGGATGATACCCCGGTGCGAATTCATTTTTCTGGATTTATCCCCCCACGATGCACCAGCAAAGTTCCATAATTTTGGCACCAGTGGCTGGAGCAGAAGTTGCCATCCGAGCCATTCAGAGCGAGGAGATGGGTTTCCAGACAATTGCCTTGGCCCAAAAAGGGAAAGCTCTGTTTACGTGCGATGCATAGGGACGTGATGCTTTGCCTGAGTTCTTGATTTTGTCTATGCGAAAGTGCTACTATCGTCTTTCCAATGATTCTGGCTGCTTGAAGTGGACAAGCAATCTCCAAACTTACAAAATACATCAAAATACTACACACAAACTAGTACCATCAATCATTCAAAAACGGGTCGCACACCAAGTTCGCGGTAGTTAACAATCCGATGTCAAACATCTCATTGCAATCTAGTCAACACCCAGATGCTTGAGCAGCTGCATGAAGACCTCGTCTCGCATCAAAGGATCGGAGCTTGCCTTAAGCCACGAAAAGATCCATGCTGGATGGCTCGGGACTTGACATTGCCATACCAGAAAAATATAAAATCGAAAAACTCTGACCAAGCGTATGATCTAAACATGGATTTTGGGGAACTAAGACATATCTAGACATCCAGATCCAGATGCTATATACTGTACCTGAGGAATATTTTGGATGACTGTACATGTGTGTCGGCGCTAATGAAACTTGATTCTCCGCCAGTTTAGCTTGCCAAATGGATTACGCGGCCACGCGTGGCAAATCAATGTCCGCGCCAACAAGACAGGTTCTGAAGGCCCAAAGCACATCCTGCCCTCAGAACCATGTTGCAGTATACCTGAAACATCACCCAGAAATGATTTCCCCTTCTAGCCCACAATTCGGATGTAATTGATTCCCGACCCTCAAATTGATCTGTAAACAGGCCAAAATCCTCAACCTTCTTCTGAAATCAAAAATGATTGTTGGTGTAGCATCTGTCCTTGCATGTCCTTGCCATTGTTTGATACAAGCAATATCCAAATCCGCATCACACCCATCTCCATTTTGGTTGGTTATCTTCCCACTTTGATGCATAATAAATCAAATTCCAACCTCTAGCTTATTCTGTCTGAGTATATAAGTGTATCAAAGTTGTATCATGGGTATATCCTCACTTTGGTTCTAGGAGTCCTCCTCCAGCTTTCCATGGTCGTGTTCATACCGGTTGCAATATCCACCACGCTCTCACGACCTCTGCGTGGTGGGGATGGCGGAATCACAGTAAGCATCTTCCAAAGGGAGGCCACCATTTTCGATGTACCATTGTGCGATTTGTTGGCTCTCTTTAGTTCTCATCTAGTTTTGGACCTTTGATAGGATTACGACAATCTGGTCTCAAATCTTGACATGGTCTCACAACTGCCAGTTTTATTCTGACGAAGTCCAGGCACTGGCGATGCGTTGGCATTCTTGTGCAGGGCGATCGCCCATCCAAATCACGATGTTTCGAAAGTTCTGCACCGCGACTGCCTCCCAAATAGCAGAGAATGGGTTTCTGTGGCTAACTTCATCAACAACTTGGTTGCTTTATTGGCACATTTTTTTTGCAAACAATGAGATTGATGGCTACCAACAGGAGTTGCAATGTGCTTTCATGGAAGCCTTGGGCCCAATCATGGAAGAATGTTGCGGGAGCTCAAGACTGCCAAGTCAGATCCAAGGTTAGACCTAGTCCAGGATATCACTATGACATCCTGAAAGGTTTGACAATTTCATAAGATACAATTTTGATGATTTACCGTAAAACATGGTGAAAATTCAATTGCTCAGGGTGCCTTCAACCCTGTGAGCCCTGCGACTGAAATGATGGGCGCGGGCCTCTCGGGACTTTGGTATATGCGTCAGGGATTCTGCAATGGTCACCTGGCAAATGTCTGGCGATCGAAACACGCATTCATTTGCTACTGAGCCATCAACCTCACCAGTCAAACGTCCCTATATATACAATAATTGTATTTAATTACACAATATGTCTATCTGAATATGTGGATGTCTACACTTCTTTAGTTTATGTTGTATTACAGACAAGTACATGCAAATATATGTATAGTTATGTCTATGTCATATGTATGTATACATAATCAGATGTATATATATATATAGACACAAGTAAAATCAGGTAAAAACCAATCACAAATATCTGTCTCCAGGATAGCATGCCCAGTGTTCATATAATTACCATTCGAAAGTGCATGTCATGGCATGTCGGAGAATCAGGCACCAATATATGGAACAAAATCCCACTACTATCATACTATTCTCCCATTAAAGTATACAGTGTATGCGGTGTATACAGTATGAACGTGCTTTTTGGGTGCATTTTTAGGCACCTTGGAGTGTCCCAGCATACTGCCGTTGAAGTCCACTTGCACGTGCTGCAGCAAGCTGTTTCGATGGCCTTTCCAGGTACCTGGCCAGGATGATGGGACTTTGGGATGGTCCGTAGTAAGTCCGTAGCCCCACAATCCCCACAGCTTTCCAGCCTTCGCTCTTCAGCTTGGAGAAACTGCTCAAATCCCGGAAGGATTCGCAGGCAACCCGCAGTTCTTCCACGTTGCTGACCTGCTCGGCAAGAAACCCTACTGAGTCTACTGCCAAAAATCCTGGCAAAAAGCTGTTTGCAAAAAGCTGTTTGCTATCTGATGTTTATCACTGACATAAGGACTTCTTCTCAAACTATAATGGCTGAGGTCCAAACATCCAGGACGGATTGTCGTCTAGATGGATCCGCATTTGCAGCAAAGCTCTTGGTTCTTCTTCGGGTTCCTTGCCTCAGTGCTGCTCAGCAATGCAGCAGCCCCCCAAGAATACCTCTGATATGATGCCCAGGTTGAACACGGACCAACAGCCATGAATTTTGAACCTACCTGAACACTGCGCAATATTTGACTTTGATTTTTTCCTGCCAGAGGCGGTCTGCTCCTTTAGTGCTCCATGGATTGCTGCTGATCTTTGAACCTAGTGTCTGTGCTCCCCGTGCAGCTGCTCGGATCAGTTCGGCGTCGCCATGCAAAATGCGGAGTTGGTGCGAGAGGTTCTGCAATTTTTGCCTTGGATCGAACTGCAGAGAAGGATTGGACATGCAGGATCGGCCAGGCACGTCTTCCCGAATGCCAAAATTCATGCCAGCTGGGAATGGTGGGTGCCCCTCTGGAACATGACTGATTTGTCTAAAGTCAAAGTGATCAGTCTCCAATTTTAGTTTTCCGTTCAATCCACATGTTCAAGGGAATCGGAACAAACAAATCACAGCTTGATTCTTGGTAACAAAATGAACACCCAGAGAACCAGAAATATGATTCAGTAGGTGCACAGTCAGACTGTTCACCCAGAAATGATCAAACTGTCCATGAGGTTGACAGAAGTTTGCAGCTGGAGCACAAAGCATTTCGAGGAGGACATCGGCCCTGTCGCAGCGGCAGCCAAATGGTTGCAGGGCACACTGGTTGCAAGTTTGTATGTACATGGCTAGATTGTCAGAAACAACTAAAAAAAACAGACCTGGCATGGTTTCACGACCTGGGAAGCTAAACCGCCATGCCAACATCCCACAACGCCATGGCCACCGAATCCGCAGCTTTCATACCGTGAGTAGCGTCCCAACAAGGCGCCTTGATTTCCTCCAGGACCTGCTCCACCGTGCTTCGAAGGAAGGACTCATCTTGTAGGCGACACAGCAACTTGTGGTACTCCTTCGCCCAAGTCCCACACGTACCACACATACCCTGAACGCCCTGAAAATCAAGTTGATGGAAGGAAAAGAAGGTCCAAGTCCAGTTCCAGTCAAAGAGTCATCGCTGCTGCCGCTAATTCCTTCAAGCAATTCTAGATTCTCAGGTGGACTGTCCTGCAGGTCGGCCTCATCAATGCCATTTCGCATGGCCTCAAAGAGATCCCTGTGAGAAGGCATGCCGTGCAAGCCAACACTTAAGGCCCAATTGCGAAGGTCACGACTCTTCAACAGGAAGTCATTCAGAAAATAAATTGCGTCTGTGGTTCATGAGTGGCACCCTGGTTGACACGCCGTCTAGCTGTTCCCCTCATCATCCCAAACTGTCGATTTCATGGTACATATCAAATGCCCATCGGTCAGGTTTTCGCACAAGGCAAACCCTGTGGAGTTGAACAGCATGCAGGATGCAGGATAGATGCCATGGTTTTTTAAACAAACTCCTAATTTCACTGCATCATCATTGATCAACATATGTACACATAATCTCAAATGTATAGCGCGGACAATTGCTGAGCAGCCATGCACAGCAGCAGCAGTGCAGTAGCTGCAGATAATGTCAAATGTATAACATGTATGTATATGCATATATACACTGTATCATAGTTCAGTTTCCCATATACATATCTATCTCTCTCTCTCTCTCTCCATATATGTGTATATATATATACACATATAATATATGTATGTAAACATCAATCTTCCCCATTTCTGGACAACCCCCCAGCAGACCAACAGAGCTTGCGGCACCTGCTCCAGCAGCTGCTCCATGACAACTGAATCCAACTCCTCCGCCGCCTGCTCCAGACTTGCCTCGAGACTGTGCAGTCGCAAATGTTTTCTTTCATGACTGTCATCGGGATAAATAAATGTGTATGCTATTTTATCTATGAATAAATATCTAAATTATATGTACTCTCTACGGTATATATTGTACTCTACTAGTATCTGTATATATCGTACTAACATATCGTACTAGATATAGTGTATTAGACCATACATATGTATATATATATATACATATACATATACATACAGTATACATATTCACCCACATATTAAATTCCTGTAAATGTGTGTAGGTCCACTATTCAGGTTTCTAGCGGGGTATTGAATAAGGGAAGGGATTCTCATGACAGCCATAAGGAGACACTGGGAACATAACAGGCGGTTGGCAAATGACATCATAGTATATAATATCATACACCTAGTATCCAATACAAATGAAAGGTAGTTCGCCAACATTGATGGAGATACAAATGACATTACATCAGTGGCGTTTCAGTCACCTTGGGTGTTACTTCCAATTGGATATCGCCCAAGTCCAAGGCTTTTTGGCGAATGCCTCGAGTCCCCAAGTATATGCTTGGGATGTGCTTGATTCATCTCGATCATCCCAGGTTGCTGACACCCATTTTGCCGCCAAAGAGCCAGTAGCTGCAGTTGCTGAGCATCACTGAATCCTCCAACCACAGACCCAACCAACTAAGCCAACTCCTTTTCATGGCCCTTTACTAGGCTTTTTACTGGTATCTGTGACATCCTTTTTACCAATATGCAGCTACTGGAAGTACAGCTAGAACTCTGGGTCCTGTGAAGGTCTGCCGTCGTGAACTTCTTCTCGACATGCGGAATGGGGAGGGCCTTGTCGCAAATCTGTACATCCGGGCGCACCTCTTTAACCTTTCAATTTCTGTTGTGCAACACCACAGTTCTAGGTGTCTTACAAAAGCACCTCCACACAAACGTACACAAATGTTGATGGCACTATTTAGTATCTATAGTAAAGATAGTACTGTATCTAAACATCAACTGGTATTTAATCGACACCATACCCCAAGCTTGCCTAAGTCTAAGTCCGTGGCTTTTTCTCCACTGTCGATTCTTCTGCTGGCTGCGCCGGGGTCGGGGTTGGTGCTGTGGGCTCTTGCGGCTTGACTGGCTGAGTCTTTGCTGCAACCTGTCCCACCAAAACGGCCATGTCCAACTCGAGCAACCAACCTGGCCACAAGTGGTGTAGCGAATCTGTGCGAATCTCGGGAAGTGTAGGGGTCGAGAACCAATCTGGAACACAGGCAAAGCATGGCAAAGCTGTCTTCTGTGTATATATAATCATAAATCATATGTATGTATGTATGTATGCATGTATGCATGGATGCATGGATGCATGGATGCATGGATGCATGGATGCATGGATGCATGGATGCATGTATGCATGTATGCGTGTATGCGTGTATGCGTGTATGCCTGTATGCCTGTATGCATGTATGCATGTATGCATGTATGCATGTATGCATGTATGCATGTATGCATGTATGCATGTATGCATGTATGCATGTATGCATGT
>BGPT01000156.1:44481-88359 GCA_003297045.1 Symbiodinium sp. clade C Y103 | reverse complement strand
TGCATGTATGCATGTATGCATGTATGCATGTATGCATGTATGCATGTATGCATGTATGCATGTATGCATGTATGCATGTATGCATGTATGCATGCACGCATGCATGCATGTATGTATGTATGTATGTATGTATGTATGTATGTATGTATGTATGTATGTATGTATGTATGTATGTATGTATGTATGTATGTGTATATGTTATGTTATGTTATGTTATGCTATGCTATGCTATGCCATGCTATGTTATGTTATGTTATGTTATATAATATTATATTATATAACATGTGGCCTGTGCATGCCTGTGGCGACCTTTGTACAACGTGACCCATGATTTGATGTCAACCCAGCGAATCCCACTCGTCCTTCAAGCCAAGTGGCTTTTTGCTTGAAGATTCAAACCTTTCTTTTCAACCTGATCCCGGTTTGGTGCCACGATGTGCCACGCGGATGTTCAGTAGGTCCATCCTGTTGTTGGTTACACTCGGGAGAGTCCGTGTTCAAAGACACATCAATCATACTCATAAAACCCATATGAACGTCAACAATGAAAGTATAACTGATTATGTATAAATAAAGAGATATGGGATGATGGGACTGTAGGCATCGCTTCCAAATTGATGAGCCAATTTCATCCACAATCACACACTTTGCACAAAACTCGGGCGGCTGCCTCTGCTACAACTCTGGCAAGCGCATCTGAATCGTCATCATTCACAGCAGATTGCAAGGCCTGCAGCGGAGAAGAGACTGGGAGGGGAAGTGAAACCCCAGGCGGCAGCAACTTGTACATTGGGTGATTCTGGGTGCTGCAACCGCCTTGGGACTATCGGACTTTCTTGGAAGGTTCATGAAAAACAGTAGCACTGGGAGCGAACAAGCAGTCCCCAAATTTCTGTTTAGAAACATTCACGTTGACTTAAGGAACCTGAAGGATTCTCTTCATCATGGTTGGATTAAATCATGGGACTGTGCGCAATGGATCGCCTGGCCTGCTTCAAGGGCATCTGCACTTGAAGTGCCTGTAGAGCAGCTGTACCAGTTTGATTTTTTGCGAAAAGCAGCGGATGCAATGGATTGAAACCCTTGATGTAGAGCAGCCAATTCAGCACTTTATCTATGCCAAAAGCTTACCCACATCCAAGGAACCTTGCAACGGCTCTGCAGGTCCAAGGTTACGGGCGTCTTGGGCAACTTCAACCCTTCTGCCTCAGGGGAATGTTTGAAGATTATCTGACCGCACTCCACTTGATAAGGTTGCTGCAAGTATGGCGAAATCATGCGAAATCATCATCGTCGTCATCATCACCATCACTTTCACTTGCAAATAGCGCCAGTGAGACAGTGAAGCCAAGCATGCCCAATCAGCTATCATCACTTAATTTCACTCTCAAAGGCATGACTAGAGCGACTGCCCATTCTGCGTGGTCGGCTTCCGGCCAGTGAATTGACCCCAGCCACTGAGCATGCGGCCCTCGCCAAAGCCTTCTCGATCTCCATTGCATCGGTGCTTTTCTGCAAGCGTTCCATGTGTTCAACACATTGAAGCTCCTGACAGAAGCCACCTGGATAATCCATGGATAATCCATGGATAATCCTAAAAGCTATAAATATCCACAAATGATGTTTACAAAAAGCTTCGATTGCAGACCGTGCCGGAGCTGCTGTGATTTTCCAAGACCCTTTGGTTCCGGGGTCCCGATATTGGATACTCCCCGTGTCGAGATCTCAAGATTTTGTGAGACCGCAAGCAGTCCTTCGTCAAGCGCGCCGTGATGGCCTTCCAGGTTGACCCATTCGAAACGAAAGAAACCCCTATTGGTGGAAGGGTTGCAGCGCCACACGCCTGTGCAGCTTCTCGTAGTCGCTGTGAGCTGGGATAGTTTGGCCTCAGTCCCCAGAAATGGGTAGCCAATGGTAGCAACTCAAAGTTGGAATAGCATGAACACCTCAAACCTGTCCATGCTATTAACCGACGACCTCCTCGAGTCCTTTCTGTGTTGCTCCAAGAACTCCGACAATGCCGATTCTGCCTTCCGGAGTTCTGCCAAGAAGGCTTTGGCCTGGACAAGCAAAATATCATTCGACAAATCTAAATCGAAACAACCCGGAGGCATTGTCGGGTTTTCGAGTACAGGTAGCAAGCTCTCAGTCTGCCCAAAATAGGGTTTCTTTCACTTGCCATTCCCGAGGTCTGCGCCCAAATACCCCTACAAAGTTGATGGTTCAATATTTTTCGATTTTCAATTTGGCTGATATTTTTGGATTTTATAGTAGTTCAGCGCCTCCATGCAATCTCATAGATTCCCATTTTCCATCATTTTCCCATTTTATAGTGGGCCGTTTTGGGGTTCCCAGATCGATTACTAATGAATAGATTTTTTTGGAGGAAATTGTTGTCAGTAATTTTTGGGTAATCTTGCTCGCTGAAAAAGCGAGGTGAAACGTATGCCAGCCGCGAAAAGGGCAGAGCTGGACATGGATATGTATATATATATATATATATACTAGGCACCATGTCCAGTAACCTCCCATTCCGGGAGCCTCTGACCCAAGCTTGTTGACCAAGACACCCAATCTGCATCCAGGACGTGGTAAGGGTATTTAGTCTAGAAGCAGCTGCATTAAAAAAAAGAAGGGACATGTTTGAGATGTCAACACCATTCAATGACTCTGCACGAATATATAGTACACTATCAAGTACTGTGAACATTCCAATATATATATATAATTATATATATATATATATCATACTTAGTTCTAATATCATAATATATATATATATATTATTATATATATATTATATATATAATATAATATATATATATAATACATGTACTGTATATTGTTGCTTGCCGCTAAATCAAACTGTACACAGTCTTCAGCAGGAACGTGGGTGACAGCAAAACGAAAGCAAAAGAACCAAACCCAAAAACTGACCCAAAGGAGAAACTTTCACCACACGGGCCTCTCAACATTGGAGCTGTCATCCCAACCCACACGCCTGCAGGGTTGAGGCTCAGCGAGCGATCCAAGGAATTACGTCTAGAATCGTCTAGAGGAATTCTGAAGTATAGCAAGGAAGGCAATGTCTATGATTCAAGGTGCACAATCATTCACAGCCTCTGGTGCAAAAACACAGTTCAGAATGTGGGCAAGTTAAATGTGTAATTAATCGGGTCCCTCCCCCTTCAAAAGTTGCAGTCAGACTTCACTGCGGGCGCCAGCTCCGTTGCTTTGTGTTATCTTGTGGTAAAGTGATTTTATAGGCCTCCAAATGCCTCCAACATTGACAAATGAGCAGTCACACCACTACTGGTGGAGTCTAAACACATGTCCTTTTCTCATCCTTTTGCTAGCTCTGACTAAAAACCCAAAGCAGCATCAGCCCCAGGACAGATCTTGGCCCTTCGCTTGGATTTGGAGGTCCTAAAAGTTCATACTTCAAGGCTTTAAAAATTCCGGGTCAAGATTCAAGTCTTTCAACGCATTTGGATCAAGGGGGAACCGAGTTTGATGCTTTGGAGAACAAATTCCTTGCGCCTCAAGGACTCCTTCAACGCTTTGGTTGCTGGACGCGCAGCAGCAAAGTGCTTGCGCGCTTGCCTGGCTCAGTTGTGGGTGAGATGAAGATCTTAAAGGCTTGTTGGGCAGATAAGCTGAAATGTGGACGGACCAGCCGCAAGATTGCCTGAGTCCTTGCGACTTGTCTGAAATTCATTAAATTTATGGATGTTCTAGCAGAATTCCAAGCAAGCTTGAGCTAAACTACCGGCGAAATTGCAATTGGAGAACTGAATGTGACCGAATGGAGTTAGTGAAAATACGTGTGACATCGTGTGACGGTGTCACGTGGGGCCAAGGATCCGCTGCCTGGATCTCATGACTGCCTGCAATCTCAGGGCCATGTTGTAGCGCCTCAGCACTTGGAGAGTTGCAGTTCAAACAACCCGTGAATCCAAGGTGAGGGTTTGCCTTTCATATCCACATTGTCCACACTGCACATTTGTGTCCCTCATCTCAGATTGTCGAAGTTGTTGAGATCGGGGGTTGTGCCTGCTGTGATATTTTCAAGGCCCTGGCGATGCGGCGAGCGCTGCTTCCAGTCGGTCCAAAACAGATGCCTACAGATGCACCATGATGCATCAGATCCAACTTTGAAATAGAAGCCGGATTTGGATGGAATGATTCTGCTGGCGCCAGCTGCAGTTGCAAGATCTTGCAAAGGATGTCCGCCGTCCTTGAGGAAGACTTTGGTCTTGCCCACTTGCATTCCACCAGCATCCAACTTGAGTTTCTCCATAAAGTGTTTCACCAAGTCCTCAAGAGAGACGTCGCATATGAATACCGTAAACGAAACTCACAAAAACTATAACTTGCGGCCTCGAACTATATTAAAGATATCGTGATGGTGATGCGGGTCATGGTGATGATGGTGATGTTGTTTGGGAGGTCTCAAAGGTAAGCTGAGGGTCAGTGGCACCCATAGTTTTGGTGTCGACTGAAGCGATGCAACTATACCTGAAGCAAATTGCTGACCGACTCAGTTGGGAGTGTGGTTTCACCTCTATTTTCAGATCAAGCACAGCAAAAAATGCTTGTATGATCTTGTCTGCGAGGAGAGTAGGTAGGCTACGTAAAGAATGAGTCCCTGAACAGGTTCATCCTTTCTTTCAAAAGCAGCATGCAAGGCCTACTGTAGTTGTAGCTGTCCGCAATGGAGGACAGTGGCACCAGTGGGTTGAGAGAGCCATTGGTTGTTTGTGATATGTGGATTTTACGATTTATAGTAAGTTCCTTTCTGACTCGATTCAGACAATCAGCGAGTTTGCCCAGGCACCGCCGGGGAAAACGCTTGAACAGAACAGAAAGCATACATGATAAAACCCAAACACGCCTTTTCAGGAAGTCATCAAAAGATGCTCTTGAAGCAAAGCCTTTTTGACGAATTTGCACCTCAAGAATCAGTTCAGCATCTCAAATTTACTGCACAACTGCTAAGGCTGCATAGGAAGCAACAAATCATAAAGTGTCTCACCCTGTCTGGTGTAGCCGGAACTTGAGGCCAAGGCAGCCTCCAAAATACCGCTGAACAGCAGCTGTTCCAACACCTTATGGGATTTAGCGCTCAGAGTTCAGTGAGGTGCAAATGGAAACACCGAAGGAATCACCAAGACTGACGTAGGTGATTGTGGGTGGTGGTCAAAACTCCAGACCGCTCGAGACCTTGCTACGAATCCTCTTCCAGATTGCACGCCGAACAAAAATCTGGGTCTGTCAGACTTCAAGAGAAATCTTGTAACAACCCACGGATAGTCCCCTGATTTTGATGATTCTGACTGAATTTGCATGCCTTGGATGCTTTGCGTGAAAGTCTTGTTGACCCTGGCTCAAGTCCCGGGCCAAGGGCGAGTTGAACTTGTTTGGCACCTGCAGCAGCTTTCACCCTTCAACAGTTGCAAGCACCAGGAGTGGATCCTGCATGATCCATGATCCATCGTGATCCACAGCATCCAATCGCCTTCTCTGTGTTGGGCTTGATGCATCGGACGAAATGCGGATCCGAGACGTCAATTTTGCCGATCAATTGTCGCAAAGACAAGCGAAACCTGAGCTGTTGAAGTTGAAATTATATACTGTATGTTTATTTTCCAGAGGAGGCAGCAATTGTTGGCAAGACATCCAATTCATTCCAATTGTGCGTCACTTGTCCTAGATGCCAAGGCAGCTCTGGTGAGTCAAGCAACTTCGCAGATGTGGATTTGGGCTTTCTGCCAGAATTTTTGCTCGCTTGGCTGGGCTGTACCTACAAGCTGTTCAATACGACATGCAAACATGTCTGGTGCAACGCCGGCGAAACGCCACATCAAATCAACGATGAAGTCATGGATTGAAGATTAACCAGCGAGAACATGAATGACTTGGAACATCTTGGAACAGCATGTCTTGTGACTGAAACACTTTTCAGAAACGATGACGTCTGTCGTCAACACTTGCAGCCTCGGAGTCTTTGGCCAATTCCTTCAACAATTCCAGCCTGTGAATTTGATGAAGGCTGACAACACAACCATCTTTCCATAAATCCAAAGGGAAATCCGAATTGCAAAGAACAATACAACAAAATATGGCCTCCCTGCCAGGAACAGTTGTGTCTTCAAAATCTTCAAATGTGTTTGCCAGGTCCGGGTCTGCGCGCTCGTAGGATGCCATTGTGGGAAGGCAAAGCATATCAAGAAACGATAAGAAACAATGGGAAACGGATAGCAAAGGATAGCATATATCATGAGAGCGTCAGACTTTGCACTGAGACTCTTGTGACTGAGAACCGGGCGATGACGACGGGATCAACTTGATGAAGTCTTCGGGAGGTTTGTCGACATTCTTTTGGAGGAACCCTTCGCAGTTGTACATGACCTTGGTCAAGTACATCCAGCATTTTGGTTCAAGATCACTGATGGGATTGGGCAGTCCCCAGTGTCTTCGCAAATTTCTGTTTTAGTTTTTCAACCCTATCCTTCCAAAACTTGGAGACCCTGTAGCCACACTGAAGCCACATTGACAATCGAGTTTGCATGTTGTTTGCCTGTTTGCAAGGTCTCCTCAAAGGTCTCCTCAAAGCACCAGGTGACAATCCCAGTGGTCCCATTGCATTTCAAGCTCCAACACATTCCAACAGGATGAACCTCCCAGTTGTGTCGTCTGGGCCCATGACCTCTCCAGCGAAGTGCCTAACCTTGGTGCACCCCATCAGGTTGGGTATGTCATGGTATGTCATTGCTTCCCCAGATTTCCCCAAGCTAGACAAACCCATTTAATTCGGACCAATTCAGATCACCTGGGCCAATTGGGCCAACTGGGCACCAAACTCCAAAGAGTAGCTTTCCGCCCGTTTTTGGCTTCACAAGACGTGGATGTTGAGCCTGGCCTCTCGCTGCCAAGCTTTCAAGTGGATCATGCTGTCTGAAGCATGCGTCAAGAAGAGGTCAAAAAGGTTCCTGCTTTGAGAGGGCTTTTGGGGTTCCAACATGTTCCTACAGTACCATGCCACAAGATCCACTTGCTGTAGCAGGTTTCCGGTCTGATTGTGTTTGGGGTGTATGGGCCATGCAGATGCCCACTCTGATTGGCACAATCTGCTATTCAACATAAATGCAAGGAACATTGTAGCTCGGATAAAGTAACCATGTCTTGATGATTCCCAAGGAAGACTCCTTAGACTCGTAATTATCTAAGGAACAGATTCACCACAGGCCTGTCTTCACTTTGGATGCGAAGGACTCGTCGGACGCTTTGGGCATCACGACCTTGGAAAACCGTTGGCTGGGGTGTCAGTCAAGTGTACCTGCAAATCAAGCCACAATGACAGTATAAATTCTTGCCACCCCACCCAAATCAACCCAAATCCCGAAGAGCTGCAGATTTGGCGAAGATATTGGATGAGTCATTAGGTCCACAAGTTAGACCCCTGGGTAGTTTTAGAACTAAATCTTTTGGGCTCCCAACTTCCTCGTCGAGGACATCCAGAATGCCTGCACGGCCGTCCAAAAGCTGTAGAACCTGGCTGCGGGCTGGGATGAAATTCCCAATGATAGCAGTCTTCAACCCCTTGCAACTGGCGCTGTTCCTTGGGCACGTTTGCCATGGAACTCCATCATCATCATCATCATCATCATCATCATCATCATCATCATCATCATCATCATCATCATCATCATTGTTTTTCTTTGCAAAGGATTTTGGGACAAACTTGACAGAAGCAGATCGTGGGTGGATTCAACTTTCAACGTGTAGGTGTAGGAAAACGGGGACCAAACTTGTGTCGGATGTGGATCCCTTTTGGGGTAACCCATCAGTTCATTGCCTGGTCTCAAGATCCGGCCTCTTTGTTGTCCACGAAGTTTACTTCGCAATCCAAAGACAGACCTGTTAGAGACAAGGAATTATTGGTCCAATACAGTACAGCAATAGTCAGTACAGTAATTTTTGGTCCAATCAACCGAGCATCACTAATTCAGTGTTTGACTCTCAGGTGGGGAAGCTGGCTTTGCGGATCCCAGCCTTCTTTTGCATAGTCTTCCAACTCCGAACGAAAGACCTTGCAGCAATGGCACAATTCCTGTCACACTTCACCCACACCCTGAGTCATACTTGAGCCAGTGCTTGCCAAGTTGCGAAATTGTTGAAGAACTGCTGTAGGTGTTCCTGTCAGGTTCTGTGCAGGGATGTTCTGTGAAGGTAGTGTTTTCCTTGACCTGTGCTCTGTAGAGAAACTAAATGAAACTTGCATTAGCTTTGTCCGGAACACCACATCGTACCACATCATCTCTTCGAATCATTTTCGCAGTGGTTTTCTGAGCTTTAACCAATTTTCAGTCCCGTTTGGCGACGAGAGGAAACAAAGGTGGTGCCGGGCGCGCGTTGCACAAGTTGATCAACAGCTGTTCCAAGGAGTTGTGCTCGAAACCTCCGGTCAATGATGGCACCAAAAGTATACGTAAAAGTGTTCCTAGTGTTCCGTGCAGGTTGCCAAGATTGCCTTTTGGTGCCTATGTCAAACCAAAAAAGAAGCAGGCAAAAAACAATTTGTGGTGCTGTCCTTTTTGTAAAGACAGCAAAGCCTTTTCTACGGTGCTTTCAAAAAAACGTTGAGGATAGCACTCTCGAATCCAGCCTGGCCATCACATTCTTGCCGATTGTGGCTGTTGCAACGATGTTGTCCGCGGTTTAAGATCTGTCTCAAACATAAGGTACAGTACTAGATCAACATGCGATCATTTTTGTTAACATGCGATCATTTTTGTTTTTAGGTGACTCAATACCAGGCAGTCCCCCAACTCCAAATCAGCCCAGTTTCAGGTTTGGATTGAAATGTGTATCCTTCAAGGGACAAATGCCACCGCCCTTTGTCCACAACAACACAAGGCTGGCTCACGATATCCAGGATACCAAGGGCTTGGGTCTCGGAGGTCCTTGAGTCACGCCCATGGTGAGTATGAATGGTGCCGTGTGGCCAAATAGTGGCCCATGATTCATGATGTAGGAATGATATGATTTACCTAATACAACAAGGGTGTTGAATTACCCTGCACAACAAGGGGACAAAGGCTTGTGGTTTCCGAAATTGCGATCAGAACCTACCAGCAATGAAGTCCCCATGCCTAGCATGGTATTCCCACGGGTTCAATGCTCAAGCAGTAAGCAGATAAAGTCTTGAAGTTCCCGTAGCATCCTATGGCCAGTCCCAGCAAAGAAGACTTTGGGCCATCAAATGATGCAGCGAACGTTGCCCATTCCGAGTCCTTGATTTGCTGGAGGAATCCACCTGCAACAAAATTAAAACCCCAGGAGGAATGTACACATCCTTGAAGATCAAAGTTATCACGCCTCACAATTTGATGGATGGTTCACTTGCAAGAAAATTGCCTGGTAATTTGGGATCAGCACAACTTGACCATCTTCATGTTTCAAATTCTCATGTGATCAGCCTTGAGGGTCTGGTTTAGCGATTCGACCGCCCAAACAAAGAGCTGCATATAGATCCACTTGCCTCGGAAGCTGGGACATTGATCCACTTTTCAGTCCAAAAACTTGCCCAGTGGCAACCGGCATGTGAATGCGTGTCCAATCTGCCGAGATTCTTAGGTACCCCAGGTGTTCAAACAGTTTTTCCAATGTTTTTTCCCAACATTCTTGGTGTTTGAACTGGCCAACTGGATCGACTGCTGTTCCAAGCTGCTCAAGCTGTCGCGGGCTGCTTTGGCCTGCTCTGCTCGTTGAGGCGTTTCCACCAGGTCTTTGCCCACAGTGATCTTTCGGACCAGCAAGCACTTCTTCAAGTCCTTCATGGACGATGGCACACAGCACACATCAAAGCCGCATTTTGTGATGTAAATAATAATATATGATATTATATGCACTCACAGTACTCCGCAGCGGGTTTTCACAATGCAACCTCCGACAAGTAAGGGTTGGATTTTGAGATTTGACTCGTTCTTTGGACCCCGAAAAGCTCGAAATATGGGCACTCTACAACTCTCAGAAACTGGCCTCAATCTGCAAACCAAGCATGCGGGCTGCTTGCTGCACAGGTTTTTCATCTTCAAACTTCACCCTTGCCACAGAGGTGCCACAGATGTGCCACAGCAACGTGATCATTGTGTCTGTCTCATCCATTGCTCTGCAAATCCTGAGGCCACAGGCCCTTCATGGTGAGCTTCACTGGAGAACCGACCTTGGTCCATGTTGACTGATCCAAAACGAGGTTACTCGGTTACTCGGCTGGATGAAGACCATGTTGGGAAGGGCAAGATTCCAAAGAAGGGAGACAGTACCAGAGTCTTCATACTATCCGTATCAGTGTATTCAGCAAATATCATCAAATATCTATCTCTGAATCGGAAATCTTGTACGTGCTCTGGGACTCATACAATTTCCCAGCCACAGAACCTGATGCCGAAAGTCTGTCATCACAGAACATTGAAAATCACCCGTCTCATGCATGGAGGTATTATCAGGTGTCGTTTTCCTGTGAACATGATCTTGAGGTAATACGCTGAGAAAAGGCCATCACATGCTCTCAGAACGGAACAGCCGATAGGATTTGCCACATTTGAGCCTCCCAGCAAGAACCCCATTGCAGCAGTCAGCCAAATTGAGACTCAAAGCTGGAAACTCTTGTGCTTCGCAGTTTGGGGCGACTTTGGGGTTCTGAACTTTTATCAATCTTTTCGCAAGAATCATTGACAATATTTTTCAACCATCAATCAGGAAGTTGCTTAGCACTTGATCTTGAGTCAGTTGCCTGATGGATGCTTTCACTGACGAACTGTTGCAACGTCAGGATTCTCGTTGCCTGCGTGCTCTTTCCGATGCCCAAGGCGTCAAGCGCCTGCACCGCAATGTGATCTCCAAAACAATGGCAGTAGAAAAAGCAGGTTTCAAAAACGCAAATGTAACTAGACTAGAATATATCAGTTTTGGTGCCCAATTTTGCATATGGTGATTCTTCCTACTTCTACCATGCAGATTTTTATTTTTGTCTGTTTCCAGGTCACTTCAATCTACAACTTGGACTTTGCTAAACACCTTCCCCCTGCGCCTCTTTTAATTCTTCAAAGGCTTGAAGGTCATCGATTCCAGGCACAGTCTCAGGTGATATGCTGCCAGTGGATGACTAGGATCATCCAGGATTTATTTCGGCATATTTTGGCGACATCGGTGCCCAGAAGATGCAGAGAACCTTTCCCAGTGCAAACAAGCAGCCAGTTCGCCACAGCGTGTGTAAGCATAGCCTGAGCACAGAAGATGATTTGTGTGTTCTGGCCATACGGAAGTGGGCTGGGAGGGCTCAACACTCCATCAATGACATGTCCATACCTACTCCCGACATGACATTGCCCAACATATCCAAATGAAGGAAAAAGGAAAATGCATGAAAATGCATGATCCTGATCATATGCCAGTTTCAGGATGCTCTGAAGCTTGACGTAGATGCTGAATGATGCTGAAGATCTCACCTTCTGGTCCCTCCAGTTCCAAATCCTTCAGCAATGGCCTAGGCAGGCAGAGCTGTTCACGGGGATTTGATTCAGCACACCATCAACGCCATCAACATCCATCAACCAAGCTTCAAAATGCTTCAAACAGGGTGAGCAACTGGCAACCTGCAACAGTGAAGCTTTCGTCTGAGTTCGTCGCGATTGTCTAGCCTCGCCCAAGAGCCGACTAAAAACGCAGGGACAATTCCGAAAGAAAGAGAACTTGCATCACACCAGCAGGGTGTATCTCACATTCATTTGCTTAACAAGTTTATAAATTAATTCGATCAGCTTGAAAATAAAATCCTTTTGTCCATTTTTGCCCAAGAGTCTTGGAGTTAAAGCCCAAACAGTAGATGGAATCTGTGGCAGCTCAGGCTGATTATCAGCTTCAACGAAAAACAAGCCCAACAAGACCTGCAACAGCTGGAAGAAGATGTGATAGGATCGCTCGCCCTTGGCCACGCTGCAAATGCGTGTGTCCTGGCCGCTGGGACCCATGACATACCACGACCATGTAGAATGACTGCTGGAAACATGGCCTCCAATAAATACTGCTGCACTTCGCACCTTGCTGATGCAACAAAACAATGCGCGGGTCCCTTCAGTTTTGTGAGTGCAACCAGTGCACAGTCGGTCAAGCTCTGAGGATACCACCCTACCAGTCGGCCATCCTGCGTGTGGAAATTCAGCCACTTTACAAACCTGCAAACAGGCAGCTCTAAGTGGAGAGAATCACAGTTTTTTTCAGGCATCCAGTGTGATCCATCACCTTAAAACCTTGGCATCCGGCACAAGCCGTCAGAGAAATTCCATAAAATTTGAATAAATTAGAATAAAGTGACACCCGCGGAACCAGGCTTCCAGCCTCGAGGAATTGTTGTTGCGGACTGTCATGGCCTTAGTAGCAACTTGATGCAACCTGCTTAGTGGGGTGCTTTTGATGGGTTTGATTCAGCATAGTGATCAATCCCTGAAATGGAAGTATACTTGGCCTCTCATTCACAATCATTGCTATTGGATGCTATTGGCCTGCTGGATTTCAATTGTCCTTCATCCATGTAAAGATTGGGCTATGGCGATGATCAATATTGCATTGGCGTGGGTGGAAACAAATATCTAATCCTTCACCAACCCTTACACATTCAAAAAAAGTCAGCGCCACGCATTGCCAAAGGCCTCCATGATAGGATTCGTCCGCAGCACCTGCAAGTAACAAGTTTGCCTGGAAAACAAGTGACCATGTCTGAATTGCTTCATAGGGAAAAGACCATTCGCATCCCAAGAAATCAAGAATGACAAAAGAGGGCACAAATCAATGCAAGCTATATATTCTCTCAGCTGATGAGTCATTCTCCAAGTTGCCCCACGATCTATTGACTCTATCAATCAGGCAAGGCAACAGCCATTCGTGGCACCTTCTCCTCGAAACTTTGGGTTTGCCTCGGTTCGCCAGGCACCAAGTAGTTGCCTTGAAGTCCTGGAAAGTCGCCTTGTTAGAGTCTTAAACATCGTTTCATCATGTTTTATAGTGTTTGAACTCGGATGAACACGGTCCATGTTGCTCCCTGTGGTGACAAGTTAGCAGTAACACCAAGTCTCAAGCTCTTGGCTGTCGCTTTTCGTGGCCTGTCGCAATGCGAGGAAAATTGGCAAGTTGGGATAGTGCCACCATCAGATTTCACCAAAGTCACTAGAGACCGATGACAACAAACATGCCTCTGTCCTCACAGCCCCTACTGTACGTGCTGGCCAGCTTTCATATACATACCAGATTTGGGTAAGTTGTTCAGAAAATCCTGACATGTCTAATAGTTTCTTCTCGATACAAATTTCCGGACTGGAGAGGTAGAGTACCCCAAACATCCCAAACATCCCCTAAAGTGGCATTTGTTTGTTTGGTACAATAGTACAATACCCCTTTTTTTGGACAAACCCATCTACCATTCACATCCACCATGCTTTCAGCAGCCAGTAGCCGTTTTCGGCCTCTGCTATGAAGGACATGATGAGTTTGGCCGACTCGGTCTTCCCAGCTCCTGACCTTGGTCCAGAAAATAGCACCTGGCTGACCTCTGCTGATGTCGCCAGCTCAGTCCCTGGCTCTCCATTGATGACGATGGCCTTGCGCACGCAGAGTTGGTCACTGCGGACCAGTGGCCGCGGGAGGATTGGTCAGTTGCATTATTAGGATAGATGCGCATGAATGTATGAATGTATCTTTGATATGAGGTCGCACAATTCTGTACAGTTGCATACTGTGTTTTTCATTGGTGTATCGTATTAATGTATTCAAACATGATTGAAGATATCATCATGCACTACTGTGTTCTTTATATAACTATTTCCAATCATTCCCTACCTGAAACAAGCCCTTAAAATGACCAGCACCCAGTTGGATGAGTGTTTCAGCTAGGACAACGACAAATGACCTGCAACTCAGTGATCGTTAATGTTCATTCTTGCTTGCCTGTTCTTGAAAGTGGCCCCCAGGAATAGTCCCCAAATTCCAGAAAACAAACAGGCCCCAAATAATAGGTTCCCAACTCAGTGTGATTCCCAAGCAAACAAACCACAAAACATTTTGAAACAATGGATTTGGGGGTCCTCTAGCTAGAACTACGACATCGCGGACCCATCCGTACAAACGAGCCTGGTGTCGCCGCGAGGTTCGAAGATTGGACCTTGAAGCCAAACATGTGTCTAGGATTGTCTAGGTGTCTGTCAGTAGTGTGTGGTTCCGTGTGCCATGAGTATGTGATGCCAGACTTTGTGACAAGATCAGAGTATACAAGTACTTAGTTCCACTAGACAATCGACATGACGTGTGTGAAATGAGCTTCCTTTTCCACATTCTACAAATAGCAAATATGGATGTGGCATCATGAAAATGGACTCAACTGTGAGTCACAATGCTCGGGTCGCTGGCATGGCATCTGCTGCAATAGAAAAAATGTGTGGCGGAAGAGCCTCACTCAGAAGAAGCTGGAGCTAGGATTTTAACACAAAGTTTATGGGAGATCTTATGGGAGATCTTGTGAGATTGTCACTCTGCTCACTCTGCTGTTGATCAGTGTTGGTGAGCACAATTCATACTTCTGCACCACCCAAGATGGTCGAAGGGTGAGGGGCTCCGGTTCCCTAAGCAGTGCAGGATGGACTCTGAATCAACGGCGCAAGCGCTCAACTGGTCAAACTCCTCTGCTGTCTATGTTGAAGACATTCTGGTGGCTCCGGAACATTCCGCTTCGAGTCATCATTTCTGCAACTAGCCGCCACTGATTAAAGGGTCAATTTGGACCCACTTATATAGTCTTAGATTGCACCACAAGATGAGGTGCAAAAATTGTCCCGCACAAAGCCCGGCACAGACAGCTTCTATGAAAGGGATATATACTGCAAACTGTAAACCATGCGTCCTCTTTGCAACGCCCATTTGAGGCATCGACCCGAACTTCAGATGCAAACCTGGCCATTGATGCCATTGGAGCCGCCCAGCTGGGTCGATATTCCAAAGAATGGACAAGGCTCGCAACGTTAAAAAATCATGTGTCTTCCAAAGAGCCATCTCTACCTGGAGTCAACACAGAGGGGAGAGAGAGAGAGAGAGAGAGCGAGCGACTAGGACCAAAAGCATACAAAAGCCATGAAAAGACATAGTTTTTGAGGTCGTGGCGAATAAACTGGGTATAAGACACGTTCAAATTGGGATGCCTTCGGATTAGTGACTATTCTAATACAATTACAAGCTAGATCTAGCTACGAGTAGAAAACCCAGACCCCTTAGATCACCACCCAACTGTGTCTCATCATGTCTGCTCAGCCCTGCCTGTATTGGTCCAACACTTGAGAGGAGTACAAGGGCAGCACCTGACATCTTTGGCTGCCAAATGCTGCCAACAATTGGAAACGCTGATGGATTTCCGCACCTGGAAGGGGTTCACTGCCAAAAGAATGCGAGACACCCAGGTGTAGACAAACTGCTTGGAAAAACGCACCTCAGTGGCGAGTCGTAGTGAGTTGCGGCGAGTCAAAAAACATGTGACCAACGCAAATTTCTGCGATGGGGTCAAAGAAAGCTGACTGTGGCTATGGGATGCTATGGGTACAACATGGTACAACCCCTCTGCAGTTGTGCTTGAGTCAGCTGGATGTGATTCTAGTCTGCTTCGTGCCTAAGGCAGCTGCTCGAATCGTATGCAGCAATGCAGCTTTGGTCACTGTGTCGAGCAGGCAAACGTCCTCCTCACCCACCACCTGCGCACGATGGCTTGAGGTTCACAGAATCCTCAGCAAAATGTCCCATTCTTCAGCGGTCCAGGCCAAGCTATTTACTGTATCTGTTTTGATCTCCCACCACTCCCATTAGTTCGAAAGTCTGCAGTTGGCCACAACAACAACCGCCTGCTGCTGGTGAACTTCTTCCAAGTCATTGACGCTGACGGCCGGGATCTCCAAGGCCTGCCAAGTGTCTTGAGTGAAATGCAGTTGGAAAGCACTGACGCCCAAGTTCATACAGTTCACAAAATTCACACACCTCATCTGTTCAGATTTGGAGGGGCAGAAAAAAATCCTGCACCCAAACCCAGCAGCGAATCTCTACAAGAACATCCTCTGCGTAGGTGGTCCATCCCCGAAATTCTGGGGTATCGCAGATAGACATAAACCACGTGTAGGATGGACTGCGCATGTAGCTGGCCTCTCCTTCTTCTGTCCCAAACCTGGTACTGCGATTTGTACAGCGAACATCACCAGGGGGACCCCAGGGCAAGGGACTTGGCTGCCAGTGATCCCCCAAGAAATGCCAAGAAAGGGAAAACAACCATTGACAGTGAAGGAGACAGAACATGACCATCACGCTTGGGAATATGCTTCGTTCATCTTTACTCGACAAGCCAAAAAAAAACTGTCCCGACTTATGACTCTGGTGTACAAAACGAGTACAACCAACGCAAAGAAGAACAGAGAGAACATCCTCCGACTTGAAAGTCCCTTTGGACCTTTGGATTTCTTGGCTAATTTCCCCCATCCTGAAGAGATCCGTCAGCTAGGGAATGACTGGGGTTTCAGTGTTGGACTCCCATCTCTGAGCCCCTTGCGTAGCAATGCCATCGATGCTATCATGCAACCAACATGGAGCCCAAACCTGGCTGTCCGTGTGAAACGGTGCCACAAGCACTTCAGCGTTGCGAGACTTTAACCATGAAGCGCTCGTGCTGAACTATGAGACAGTTGAGTACCTTTTGCTGGAAAAAAGGATGGGGCCAACTTCCCGCAACGATTGCTCAGTACTGTCATGTCTCGAATATTCATTCTTGCGAGAAACAACTTCAACCTAACCAGGGCAGTGCACGACTGCCATCTTGGTCTGCAAAATTTGCTGGGTATGTTTTATTGCACTCGGTCGGTGTCTTTCGACGCCTGCATGCGCTTAGCCAAAAGCCTCTGTGGCAGGCAAAGTGGCTTGAATTGCCCTGGCTTTCACTTCAACACATTGGCTGGCATACTAACCGGGCTGAGCTTTGGGATCAAAATCTGCACACGTCAATGTTCCTTCTGCTGTTTCCAGGTATGGGTCAAAGGGCAAGTCAAGTATTGTTCCAGTCTCCAGCTCTAGCAGCCGCGGAATTTCAACATCAAGTCCAGTGTGCTAGAATCTGTGATGTTGTAATCCTGGAGGGAGCGGGCATCTTCCATGTGCCGCCCTGCAAAGATGAGTACTTGCTGGTCAGGAGGTATAGGAGGTGGCCCAAAGGCATTACATATCATTCCCTTCAGGCCGGATCCATCCTTACAGAGTTCTTGATCCGTTTCCCAGAGCGCTGGCATTGGCCAGAATCGAGAGGGTGGCCATTTTCCAAATAGTTTTGAGTACTTCTTGAACGTGAGCGAATATCGTTCTGTCTGGTGATCGTCAGATCTTGGATCGTGGCAGATCAGTTCGTTCATCAGGCGCATGCAAAGCTGGTGGTAGGTCTGTGGAAAGAGCAACAAAGCATGCCATACCTGATCAACGTACCAACTGGGCGACAGCTGGGCTCCACAGCTTGCAGCTTTTGTCCGTTCTGCAGCCAGCCTTGGTGCTGCAGTGTCGCCATTCAATGCTTTCAAAATGAAGAAGCGACTTGCTTCGATTAGCAGCTCATCTAAGGATGCATTGGAGTCGGTGTGGATCTCGCCAGTTTTTATCACCTTCTTCTCTAAATACTCCCTGACAGCTAGACCATCTGGGCTCTGCCAAAACCGAGACATTTCCTCCGCCGCAGCTTTGACCAACACTGAAGTTGCTTCGCCTTGAATCTTTGCAACTGTGATCCCTTTGCCTCCACAGAGAGTGAAGAGTGGGACGGAAGGAACTGGGCCTACCTTAGTTGTTGACTCCACATTGAAAGTAAGAGTTTTGCTCATGCGGATATTCGTGAAGACATGTGACTGGAAAGAGTTTTGCCAGTCAAGGTCTTCACGAATATCCGCATGAGCTCAAGCGCCATGCTGCACAAGTGTTCTATGACGTTCCATGCAACACCGTGTCGATTATACCGCTATGACAGGGTTTATCAATGGGCGACAAGTAGTTGGAGTGATAAAAGTGGTAACATGTGGTAACCGAATGATCACAGGTACCACACATTCGTTGTTTTTGCCTCGGCTCCAAGAGCACGAGTACATTCACCTTGAGCCAAATATGATGAGGTGTCATGAGGTGTCACTATGGGGCAAATCAAATGGAGCATCCCTAAGCAGCACCAGCCCTTGGCCAAATTTTCGGGGATTATGCCATGAGTATGGCAATGATTCTAGGGATTGTTGTTTCAAATCCACCAGCTGCCCATGCCATGATTCCCATTCTGGCAACCTGGTCTGGATGTGGCACCCAAAGGCGTCGCATGTACACTGCCTGGCTGGGGATGCACCAGCGCCTGTAATTTCCCACTTTGTGTAACTCCCAACTGGCTGACTGGCTGCGATCTTGGGTCGAAAGCCAAGGTGTGTATCTGCCAACAACCTTGACAACCTTGACAGATAGAATATTGCAAGAACTGGGTGCCTCACACATTCGGGATCCAAATTACACAACCAACAGCGTAGCTCCGTTCTCTTGTATCCTTTTACATATTCACGAGTCTGTGTTTCTTTTTCCACCCCCGCTGATCAATAAGCTGAAAGGAAATAAGACGGAAACTCCCTGGATGCAATTTTGAGGCTCAGGCTGCTCCACATCGATCAGCCGGCACTACCCGGGTTCGGTCGTACACTTCCCATGGGCCCGGGCTACGTCATCGAAGACTTGTCACAGGTTGTGTTTTTTTTTGCATTATTTCAAGCCGTTTCACTTGCCCCCTGATGCTCAAGGAGGTTGAGGCCTTTTGTGAATTGAATCAAAATCCAATAACTGAAATTAACTGAATGGAAAACGTGCGGCATGTTGGGTGGCATGACTTGGTGATGGCTTGGTATCCGCCCTGCATGTTGTCGCCGGGGAGTTGGGAGCTTGGGTGGTTGAATGCTCGGCAGGTTTCAGGGTGACAAAAGGTGGGCCCAGCTGATATCAGTTGTGGCTGACGTTTCCCAGCTTTCTTCTCTGAAGCCAAATGACTGCAGTCGCAAACATCTCTTTCCTGCATCTTAGCTGCTCGAGAGCAGCACGGCTGAGCCAATGCCTTGGATGTTCTCTGCTGTTCTCCTTTTGATTTAGGGTGAGCTTCAACGCTTCGGTGGCCAGCTGTAAGTCCCGAGCATGGGCTCTGTTGCTGATGCAGGAGACATGGAAATCTATGAAAATCTGATATCATCTGATATCCAACAGGAAAAAAATGTAGCCAATAGATATCAACCGTCTCGATTCTGCTTGTGAACCGAAATCCTGCCTTCAGCTGCCATCTCGGGGACTATTTCTGCGGAAACAGGAGTGCTATGTGCTATTGCTATTCACAAAAAATAGTGCAGGGACAAGCGGCAAGCAGTGTATTTTGGCACTCAAATGTGCCAACAGGGTTTGAACAGCAGCTGGAAATTGGTGCCTTTAGAATTGAAGCATGACTGCCATCACAATCATTACAACGGATTCCACTCATAAACGTGATAGAGTATCCCTGTGTCATGTTGATTTGATGACCCTGCTTGTCTCCTCCAGGCGAAATTAAGCTCACCGTGAAAAGGCCCAGGAGCGCAGGACCGACCGTGCTCTCGAGCGTTAAACGAATGGAGCATCGCTCCACCGCGAGTGATGTGGTGCTTATCACCTCATAGCCAAGTCTAAGAGTCTATGACACCAATAAGAACCAGCACAAACAATTTAATTTGCAGAACAACAAGATCTGCTAGAGAGATAGATCGATGGTATCAACAGACACGATTACTAGATAGATTTGATAGACAGGAATTACTAGATGAGATCAATAGATAGGTAAACCGATGGATAGATAGATCGATGGATGGATAGCAATGTTACACATATACTTATACATACATTCAATTTCCAGATGTAATCCAAACACACATGTAATCAAGTTATTACTAATGTAAATAAAGTGTATAAACTGTATGAACATGATGTTTACTGCACCATATAATATACGCCTATAAAATACTATAATAAAGGATCATATTGGATATTAACACTATTATATTTATAGATAGATAAATAGATTGATTGATAGATAGATAGACAGACAAACAGATAGATAGATAGATAGATAGATAGATACATAGATACATACATACATTTACTATATCATTTACTATCAATTACTATCATCTACTATCATTGACTATCATTGACTGTACTGTACTGTACTGTACTGTACTGTACTGCATATTGGTCTGCTCAAATGCGCTGATCTTTTTGTTGAACCGGAACGCTCTGAGCACGCACAAGCTGACAGTTTGCTAACACCACACAGGCTGGATCAGCTGCACCCGGCTGCACCTCGAAACAGGGAGCGGGAATTCGGTCAGTTCTAGCACTGGATAGGAACGCTAATGACATTGACAAGAATGAGCTGTCGATTGGCAATGAATGATTCTGAGCTGAACTTCGAACCAAGAATGTCTAGTCTCAACCGTCGGCTGTTGCAAATCTTTTCCATGAATGGAGCAGTTCCTTCAGCAGGGCCATTCGGCCAATGCCCATTCAACAAGGTCTGTCTCTACGGACGGACCAACAAAAAGTGTGAGACTTTGATGCATCTGGCACCCATGCATCACCATGGTGCCTCATGGGACCCCGCTCTATGAGCCTCTCACGTCTTCACGCCTCTGGCAACCTCACAGCGGCACAGCGCCTGGTGGTGAGCAATTTGGATCGGCATCACCTTCAGCTGCTGGGGCAGCCTCGGCTGCCGGCTCTGCAGGCTCAGCTGCAGGCTCAGCTGCAGCCTCTGCAGGGGCCTCAGCTGCTTCGGTTGCCTCGGCTGCTGCCTCTGCCGGTACCTCTGCAGCCGCCTCGGCTGCTGGCGCCTCCGCAGCCGGTGCCTCAGCAGGCGTTTCAGCGGGTGTTTCGGCTGCCGGCTGCGTGGTCTCAGCAGCAGGTGCTGCTGCTGCTGCTGCTGCTGCTGCTGCTGCTGCTGCCTGTGCATCTGCGGGAGCCGCTCCTGGGGTCACAGACTGGAGGTATGCTTTGCATTCTTTCCAGTCATCGCCGCAACGTTCGTAAGGGTTGCGACCCAAGCTGTCCTTCCTGGTTGGATCGGCACCTTTTTCAATCAGAAATTTGCAAATGTCCGTCCTGCCAGCCCTTGCTGCCTCATGCAATGGAGTGTCCTGTGTCTTTGTTGATTGATTGTCGACCTTGGCCCCGTACTCCACCAGGACTTTGCACACCTCGAGTCGATCCCACGCTGCGTAGAACAACGGCGTCTGCCTCTGCTCGTCGTAGATGTCAGCATGTGCTTTGGCTTCCAGCAAGACTTTCAGCGTGTCAACATGGCCTTTCTCAGCGGCGAAGTACACTGCAGTGAGGTTCTTTTTGTTGAGAAAGTCCACATCTGCCTTGTGCTCAATCAGAAGGGAACAGGCCTCTGTTTCGCCCTTCATTGCAGCACAAATCAAACCAGTGTTGTCCCACTCGTCCTTGGCATTGGGATCGGCACCAGCTTCGAAACATGCCTTCATCTCCTTCACAACACCCCTGCGGGATGCATCCACCAACTTTGAATTGGCACTAGCTCCGCAACCCATTCTGGCTGATGTCAGGTTGCTGAGGTCTCTGTGTCAGGTCGCTGTGCACTAGATGCACCGGATTTGATCCAAAGTTGCTGCGTCCATTCGGCCAATTTGTAAGACTTCCTGATTTTAACTGTACACTTTCAGCATGCGACAGTGTATCAAGATCGACCAAACTCATGTGAAATGGACACGGACGGTTTTGGGACATGCTGCCTAGCTGGAAGCTGCAGCTGTCGACCTTGGAAGCAGCGCACTACTTGGTGCCAAGAGACTCTTTTTTTTCCAAACTTTTCTAGAAGGGCCTTTTTTCAATCTGTTTCATCCTTCTGTCTGTCCCTTACATGTGCTTTTGAGAGCAGATCCTGCATTGTGAATCTTGCTAGTCATCTGCGTTTCTCATCATGGTCCACCGCTGAGGTTCCCTTGCTGAGGCAATGGTTTGGCCACTTCCTCTTGAAGTTTCTCCCACCTGGACCGGGGTGCACAATTACTCTCTGCGCTCACTTGGAATGTTGGGTGATGACAACAAGCTTCAGACATCTCCAGACTATAGCAACAGTATCAACGGAAAACTCCCTCTCTCTAGCATACATTGGAAGGGCCTTGGCCCCAGCTCAGAGTCAACGATCCCTATCAAGCTAACAGATTTTGGGATCCCCAAAACCTGCATCCATCTGTCCTATGATGTCCTATGACAGTTCTGCAACGGCTGCAATTCCCTGTGCTCGGAGCAAGGCCACTCATCTTCATCCTCAATAAACACCTGAGATTATCTCAGACTCACTTTGATCTTAAGACGCCTTGACACACATCACAGTGATTCCACTGTCGTGGGCTCTTGAAGATTCAATTTTGATGGATGCATATGCATGCTGCGAAGTGTTTGGCATTGCCCAGATTCCAATTTGGATCCTAGGCACATCCCCACGCTTGCGAGCAAGTTCCTTTTGCCGTTTGATCTTCTTCAGTTCCTGGCTTGGCGTGGCTACAAACGACACCAAGATGATGCAGAGCTAAGTCCAAAGGGGACCAAGGGGGATCAAAAAAGTCAACAAGAATTCTGCAAAGGACCCAAGGGAATCCAATGGCACACAATTTTGATCAAATGCGTGATATTTTGTGATATTAATTATTTTATGATATTACTTATCATTCTTCTGGTGCTTGGTGCAAAGCTGCACAAAGCCATGGCCTTCTCCGTGTGGTTCTGCTTTTTCTTGATCTTGTGGACATTCCCAAATTCGTCGGTGTACCTGCGCAACAGTCTGTTGGTCTTTTCCACCAACCCCAGGCAATCTGGTCACCTCTCTCGGATTCATCTCCAACTTCTAGGCAAAAAATGTGTCCAAAAAGAATTGAACGCGAAAGTGCATGGAAACCACAATGTCCCACGGAGTGAGATGCCCAGGCGGGATCTTTTTTCGAATATATTCATTCGGCGGAGCACTCGTCTGCCATTGCCTTCCCCTCCAACCTGAGAGCCACAGCTGCGTCATATTCGGCTTCGGCATTCAAAGGCCATTCACGAACCAAACACACACGCTACATCAAGCTACCACCTGCCTTTTTTGGCAGGTCCGGATTCATTCTGGCAAATCTTAGATCCTCCACCCTGGATCCACAGTTTTAATGTTTTAAGTTTAAAGCTTAATAAATCTTCCAACATCTTCCACCGACGTCGAAAAACCTCTGAGGGTGTTCAATCGTTTTCTCACCTCCAGGAGCCCCCACGCCACGTCAGCTTTGCTGACTTCACCTTCTCGATTCAAGCGACCCGCCTCTTGGTATGAAGCTTGGGTCCAGCATTGCTGTTTGCAGGATCCCAAGCAACCAGGGACACAAAATACATCAAAATACTTGGATTGGTTACTTCTGAAATGGACCAAAATCCGCCGCAGTTCCCAGGACCCCAATTTTGGGAATGTAGTGATGTAGATGAGTTGAAGATGACTCATGACGCATCACCGACTCATACACACTTCATGAAATCTGAGCTGAGCTGCTGACGTTCATGACCCATCGTTCATCGCAAACTGCATGGCAAAACCTCAGTCACACTCGTCTGGCCAGCACTCATGGCAATCACTCCACTGAGGTGAAAGCTCTCGGTTGTGCGAAATGACGATGACCTTGGCAATGGCCACAGATGGCACCAGTCCAACCCAAGGGGGTTCAAAAATTCAAAGAAAATTGTAGATCCTTGGATATCCCTGGTTTTATGTATTTCAAACGTTCTTGTGCGCCATTTCAACTCCGAATTCCATCCATCGGGGAATGAAACTTTTGACAACCTCTACAGTTTCTACTTTTCTGATAGTCCGTATTTTGTCATCTTCAGCCAACACCTTCCAAGCTTCAGAATGCGCTTCGATCATCCGTGATATCACATGGGTTGCCATTCCAAAGATTTGGAAACCCTGAAACAACCGCTAAAACCCTCATTAGTTTCTGAGCAGAATGTAGTCAAAGACGCCAAGTTTGGGTGTGATCAATTTTGGGAAACCACCTGATTTCTTTGCATCCTGAACCAAGTTGGAGACTCCACCTCCAAATTCTTTGAGGCCTGCCAGCAAGCAAGCGATCGCATGAGGGGTGGCTCAAACCATCAGAGTTTCCAGATTCTCGGTATATTTCTAAGGTATTGTATAGGAACTGGAAACCACTGGTTGTGGGATGTCGTAAAATTGGAGATCTTGCCTTACCAGTGATTGTAAACCTCAATGTTGGAAAACGCTGACCAAAGGTGGCATCGAAAAATGCCGACCCTCATCCAAAATTGTTGGAATTGCGGAACAAGCACATGTCACAAGGATGTCATCAACCACCTTGGAAAAGCTTGGTGTCATTTCCATGGGCCCTTCATGGGCCCTTCATGAGCCCTTGATGGTGACTATGGGCCATTGGGCACCTGCTGCCAGAGCTCCTAAAGAGTCCCGATCCAAATAGTTGGTCGGCCTCACTTGATGCAATGGGCAGGACTGAGGAAATGCATCGTTTCCCAATTTGTTTGATATGACTATGACCATGTTTTTGAACTGAAGCATTCAACAGAAGATGGGACGACAAGACTTGACAAAGGGAAGGATGGGCAAAATGTTATAGCCGTGATAGCATGTTACAGCTGCACTGATAGGAAGGAGATGGACCATGACGGACCATGGACCAGTGACTGGGTCCATTCAGAGTCAGTTGTCGAGTCAATTGATAGCACACTGAAGCAGTTCTGTGGCCACCGCTCGTCTAGAATCAGAATGTGCGGAGACAACCTTGGAGCACGGTCAGTCAGCCTGCATCAGTCTGCACTGAAAAATGTCTTCTGGGATTTGGGGTCACGAAGTTTTGAGGCACGCGCACAAGTCCTACTCAGCTGGTTTCAGTCAAAATAAAATATGTAAACAAGTTTATCGAGTCATAAAAACATCAAAGTAATCCATAAAATGAGGACATACAAGGTCAATGAACTTGGCTGCTTCAGCCTGCCCAATCTGTGGGTCCCAACCACATTGCCGCGCCAAGAACCACTTTGACCTTCTGCCCGCCGGACAGGATTCCTATCCTGACAGAGCATTGCAACAGGATTCAAATGTGTTACCGCCAGGAACATCCCTCAAATTCGCCAAGGGCCGCTATTTTCAAAGTAGTTGAATATCAGCATGGACTAGGGATTGGGACAAGCCGCTCTTTTTCTCTCAAAGCAATAGTCATGCCTGGCAGTGTTGCCCAGGCTCTCATCTTCTTTTTTGTCAAATAGCCATGTGGCATCCATGAAAACCCCAGCTCCTAAGAATTGTGAGGCAAATCCAAATGACGTTGTGTCTTGTTCAAAGCCTCTCAACACTTCTGAATCTCTGTTCATGATTCTGGCCAACTATAGTCTTCAGGATTCTCCATGGCAAAAATGAACTCGATTTGCTGGTCGTGATAAACCTCAACTGACCCACAGGGTGGCGCATCCAAGCCTGTATATGCAGCCGAATAAACCTTGATGGGTCCCAGCATGAAGCTAAGTGTACTTCGCAAGGGGAAGAAGGTGTGCTTGGCTCTGGCGGCCTTGATCTCGCGCACTGACATCGTTAGTCCGCCTTCCGAAATCTTTTTGAGGATGCCCTCCACTTCAGATGCTCGGCTGGCAGGGAGTAATAATCCAACCATTGATCGAAGCTTGGCGGCTTCCACGTGTTGTGGACTATCCATTGGCATCATGGCCATGTTGTGCAAACCCAATGTCGGTTGCAAGGGAATGAGTTTTGCGAAGATGTTCCCTGTATTTTTGTAGGGCCCTACGTGTTTGATAAAGAGAAAGATCGACGGCTCCGTCCTGGTCTCGGTGAATTTGATGCTTCGGAACACGCCCAAATACCAGGGGATACCGACCAAAGCCCCAGCACAGGCTGCACCGGCCACCATAAGAAGTACCATGGCTTAGGCTGAGATGTATAGCTTTGGCTTGAATCAGGGCAAACAGAAAGAAATCTGTCTGTTTCGGTGTTCAGCACTACCCTAATTATTCACCATGACTGCCATTCAGTTTGATCTTAAAGGCTTCAGGAGGTGCAAGGTCAGCGACTTGATGTTGCCAGCAGATCAATGGAGACCCAAAGGGGTGACATGTCGTCACCATGTAGCCACCTTCAGCCAACCCCAGCCACCCCTAGCGGCCCGAGCAACCACTGGCCTGGTGTGAGATGCCAGGTTGGAATCCAATCCAAAGCCCGCCAAGTGCTCTTCCACCTGCCGGGAATCCACCACTGGACTGAAAAAGAGTACAAAATGGGGATAAAAGGTAGGACCTAAGGATGGCGGCCATGCCAATATCTAAACAGAGTTTGGTTTCCGCCTCCAGTGAAAAACATCAAATGGAGGAAACTGAGGGAACTTCTGGGACAATTCAGGATGAAGGGCACTGTCGAGGTCTTGCAATTATACAAATCCTACATGTAAAACAGGATTCATTGGGTGCTAGAAATCCAATGCTTCCTTAGCTTCGTAGCATCATCGTACTTTCACTTGATGGTCAAAAGTCAAATGTTCTTGACGTGCAGCTGACAATCAGCCGAATTTCAAGGGTGTGTTTAGCCTCCCAGCCCCAGCGACCTGCGGCTGTGTCAAAGGTCGCGCCACGAGTCCGTGGGCTGCAGCTTGCTTCTCATCCTGTTGCTGCAGTCGTCCAATGATTCTACCAAGACATGGATCTGCAAGCATACTTCTCGTATCTTCTCGTCATTTCTCGTGTTGCTGGCTATAAGATTGAAAATTTAGCAGAATAATTGATACGATTCAATGACATAATGATACATAATGTAACATAGTTATTTTACATTGTTACATTATCATAGTCCACCAGAACAGTTTCAACCCTATGCCTATGTAAGCTACGATACCCAGTACAACAGTTCCCTTGCTCTCTGACACTCTGAGTGCAACGTCCTCCCGCTGTATCATTCGCAAATGGCCCATCTCGACAAGTATCTCTCGAGGCACCTCAGCGATCTTAGCGCAATTTCAACTGGAGAAATCACAATCACTCAGCCACAAACGCAGAATATGCATATCATTTTTTTAAAACAAATTTAAAGTATAGACATGATGCTGCATTGGGGAATTGCTGGGGACCTAGGCTGGCCCCAAAGGGGCCAGCCTAAGTCTCCGGCAGCCGGCGTAACTACCAACAAGCATTGGGGAATTGCCAAACGTATGTTGAGAATCGAAAGGCCATGACAGCCCTACTGGCATTCTGCCATTAGGCGGGGGGGGTAAACACTCCCCCAGCATCAATCAAAAAGGAATGCGCCTGTGTCGGCCCAACTTAGGAAGGGGCCCACATTGCGCTTTCCGCACTGAAGTTGTGCCACTTTACCTGTGCTGAATGCATGGGAATCGGATACACACATGGCAGACAGTGCCTGCTAAGGTTTGAGTCAAAGAACATTCACTAAGACTGTGCCCCCCTCATCACATCATCACTTCTACAATCTGCCAGTGCAGAAATATGTTTGCTGACTGAAATCGTTCTAAAACAATGGAGTAAATGACCACGTAAATATGACCTCTAGTAGTGGGAGTTAGCAGCAAATGTTAGAGCGTCAGAAGGTTTAGAATCTGTTGGAATCAGGCCACTCCATAAAAAGCAAGACAGTTGCCGTCGTAGTTCGCTAAGTTTATTGCGGAGTACTCGTACTTTTCATCGCCGGTGCCGGCTTTGGATTTAGACCTCAGAGGTGGCTCATAGAAGTGTTCGGTTGCAAACAACCGTGATGACTTGTAAAGCTTCCATCTTTATCAACCTAGCCTACAATCTTGGAATCCTTGTTATAAGACTAGACTAGTCTCGTCAGAGAAACATGGATCCTGCTAGGCTTGCAATGCATCGCTCTGGGGATTGCAGCAACAAGCTCAAACTCAAACCTGCTCATTTGAGGTCCAAACTTCTTTCGGCTCAGAATTTGTTCCGCCGTCACTGCGCAGGCCTCCTCCTGGGAAAAATGCGGTCTCTCTCACATTGAAACGAGTTCAGCCCAGGCCGATGTAGCTGATCTACTGCTAATCTAAGAGGGGTGCTGAATGGTTTTGTTTTTTTTTGATCAGGTGTGTTTATTTTTTTGGATTTCTTTCCTGGCACCATTTGCGTTGTATTTGCAACAGTTTGGAACTAGAACCTGCCATTTTGCATGGTATTTGCTACATTTTAGCACTTGAACCTCTCATTTTGAATGATATTTGCTACATGTTGGTACTTCAAAGGTTCATGTGGGTTTCTTTAGGATTTCATTTAAGGTTTCATAAAGGGTTTCATTTAGGGTTTCATTTAAGGTTTCATTTAATTTAAGGTTTCATTTGAGGTTTCATATAGGGTTTCATTTAGGGTTTGATTTAGGGTTTCTTTAGGATTTCCTTCAGGGCTTCTTTAGGGTTTCATTTAGTGTTTCTTCAGGGTTTCTTGTATGGTTTCATTTAGGGATTCTTTAGGGATTAGTTTAAGGTGTCTTAAAGGTTTTACTAGTATTAGGGTTTCGTTAGGGCTTCATTTAAGGTTTTACTGAGGGTTTCATTTAGGGTTTCTCTAGGGTGTCATTTAGGAATGAAGCAAAAGAAGAAGAAAAGCAAAGAGACAAAGAAAGGATGCAGAGGAGCAGGAAGAAGTAGAGCAGCAAAAACGCATGACTGCAGAAAAAGGAAAAGTAGAAGCAGAAAGGCACAGAAGCAGAAAAGCAGAGAAGCAGGAAAAGCAAAAAGCGGAAAAGCCGAGAAGCAGAAAGGAGAGAAGCAAGAAAAGCATAGAAGCAGAGAAGCAGAAAAGCAGCAGGAAAAGCAAAAAGCGGAGAAGCAGAAAAGCAGAGAAGCAGGAAAAGCGGGAAAAGCGGAAAAACAAAAGCAGAAAAGCAGAGAACCAGAGAAGCAGGAAAACCACTAGATGCGGAAAAGAAGGACACGCAGAAAAGCAGGAATCAAAAAAAAACTGACTTTCTTAAACAAAATGATTAGCCCTCCATCTATGAGTCCCCGGTTGCAGAGCTCCCAACACAAATATCATGGGATGAGTTGCCTAAACCTCGAAGGACATTTCCACTCATCCTGCAGTTGTTCCGGAGTCCTTCTCATTTGTACATTTGCAAAGAACTCCAGCTTGATTGAGCCTCAACGACAACAGCTGCCTTCTGCACAAGTTCATTACCATATCAGCAATACTGTTTTAAGATGTTTTAAGTCAGGAAGCTTATGGTTGGACAACGCTGTTCACTTTTAAATGGATTAAATGGATGCACCAGTTGTGAAATTGCTGATGATCTGCTGATGCAACTCCACAAATGCGGATCTCTGGGCCATTTCCAATTGCATTACACTGATTACTGTATTGATACTGAGGTTCGCAGCCAGTACTTTCTCTTTTCCACTTTGACCTCCTGGCACAGCTCTTTGAGTGCTGAGACAATCTATGGACCCCGAAATAAGTGAAAATGGGGAAGCAAAAACAGGTTGAAACGCGGACACTGTAGGGTGAGGCGGGGTGAAGAATCTACTTCACGGACCGCTGTTACAATTATGTTAATTATTATTGCCTTTGGCGGTGCTGCGCAATTCTTCTGTCTTTCAGTGGCATCCAAACTCTGGAGGGTTGCTGCTCCTCAGCCCGATGATTCAACGCTTCGCAGTCTTCCCCGCCAGCAAAGCGCCACAACAAGTACCTTGGCTGAGCTGGTGCAGGGCTTCCGAAGGGCCCGCTTAGCTCAGCAAAGGGGTCCGTCACCCCACGATCGCTTGCGATTTCATGTCATCCCAAATCAGCAACAGCTCTGAGAGAGTAACTGGGTTGGCGTCTTGTCCAAGTGCTGTTCCTGGGCTCCGCAAAGCTGTTTCTGTAGACTTTTGAATGAACTCCTAGTAAAGTATAGTAAAGTAGTCAACCTCATTGTCAACCGAATCGTCAACCGAATCGTCAACCGAATCAACGTGACTTGGGTACAAGGATCCAAAGGGGTACATCATCTAGGTCCTGTTGGTTAATAGAGCACTGGAGGGCATTGGCAAAGTTTCAGTGAGTCTGAGCTCGACACCACATGATGAAATGCATGTTGTGCAACGTAGGAAATGCGAACCTTAGAAGCACACATTGATGGGCGCTGATGGGTGCTGATCGGTTGTAACCATGAAGGCAACAATCACCTGTCCGCAGGTCATCTGATCATGGCTTTGGCGAACCCTTGCAATTGCATTCCCAAAGACAGATCCCCCGCATCCCCCACTTCATCCTTGATCATCCTAGCTTCAACAGCTGGTGTCCGATTTCTGATGGAGCGGGTGGTAAAGAATGAGGCCCTGACATTTGGATGCTTCCAAACAATCGATTTGCCAGCGATAGGCAGCTCGCCGACCAAGGCCTAACTGAAGAAGATGCAAAATGTCCCACTAGAGATGCCAGCTATTTTGAGATGTTACCCCAATGACGAAGGCAAACAATCTGGTCAAATGAGTATGAAAACAAATTGTGAAGGTCAAAATTTTGTCTCCAAAAAAACATCCAAAGAACTGGGATAGGGTACTAAAAATGACACAGCACTGCGGTTTCCAGAGCCTGCCTTGATCATGGTGGACTTTCCAGCACCGTTGGGACCTATCACCGCCACACGGCCTCAGCATGGTCGCAAAACATCTGTGATTGCGGAACAATCCTCAGCATTCCCAAGACTCCAAGACTAGATTAGATCCAAGTAAAAAAGTGTTGAGCCACGAGATCAATGCCCCAAAAGCTTTCACAAGTGGATAAATACAGAAAACATCAGAAAACCACTGGCCATGGAGATAGGACCCCAAAATGTCCCAAGATACTATACAAGGCCAGGATTGCCGACAACTCTTGGCTGCTTGGGTGGGTTATCTAGACACCCACATCCAAATCGATTGACTTCCAGGTGGCTCAGAAGCGACACCTCAATACTCACATTGTAGAGAGTCGGCCTGGGTACAGGGGATGAGTGGCGCCTGTCAAAGAAGGCAGCATGGCGTCCATTTTGAATGAATCATTGCAGTCTCATAGAGACTTGTAGAGGTAGGTTCAAATGAAAAGCTTCGAATCACCAGACTCTCCACTTCTTGGGATTGCACAAAGTTAAACATTGCAGAAACAGTGGGATTGGCAAAAGTTGAAACATGTCGAAATCCTTGCCGCACAATGAGGATCGGCACCAGGTTTTCAGACACCCTTGCACCTGCAAACTCTTGTCATATCTGTTCATTTTTTGAACTTTAAGGACAGGACGCGTCGTTGCCAGGATATGTGTAGGTGACCTTGACAGGGGCACAGTAAATTGATGCAACTTGCATTACTTCTGATGCTGACTTGCACCAAATCAGCCCAGTGGCATTCTGCATCTTCAAGAGCTTCTTTCCCTTGGACTTCACGCCCTGAGAAGGATCAGAAGGCACAGCGATGCCATGTCACCGACATAAAACATCTGCAACGGGTGCGCCGTGGTGCGCCTCCAGCATGCCTGGCTCTGGCAAAACAAAACGCTGCTTTTCGCTGGTGAGGCTGAGATAGGACCTCAAATTCACAAGAAGTGTGTGCTGAGATTGAAATGGATTGAAATGCTCACCAGTGAATTCCCCTGGGCCCAGCATAGACTAAGAGTCATGCGCATGGGAGTCTAGTTGATCAATTGACATGCCCAACCATCAATTGGGTAGGTGCGCTGAAACGGTCAAGTTCTATTCAATCTTTTTCGCTTGGCTACATACCTAAGTTATCCTAAGTTCATTGGCTGCAACTAAGCCAGTATTGTGCTTAGTTATCTAGTTTTTTCAACTGTGGCAAGTTTGCTCCTCCTGGTGAACCTCTGAGTCGTTGACTTCGCCTCTGGACATCTGCGCACAAAATCCGTGATATTCCCCTTGTAGGTCTTCAGCCTCGCGCTCCCGGCCACAGTGTGCTGCAGTCGACAAGCCAACAAACGACGAGATTACGAGATGATTTGGGTCCCTACTTGGATGGTCGCTTCAAGACCAGGTGATCCCTAACAATAGATCCGGTCATTTGGAGTTACCTATCTTGAGTTTGCAGCTTGTGCAATATTGAAAGCATGATGTTCTAGAACGTGATTCCCCCCAACCAGCAAAGTGTGAATCTATCGGCGTCCGCCATTCTGAGACAAACCCATTTCCTCCCACCTAAGGTCCGGACTTTCGTTGCTTCACATTGATGACATGGCTACAGACTTTGTCCAGGAAGGTGCTGTCATGGGAGACCACAATGGTCGTGACTGGTCTGGTTGCATCCTTGCCCAGGCTGAGCCTTGGGAAATGGCCCAAAGGGTATCAAAGAAATGCAATCAAATGTAGCAGAGGTGCAATTTTGTTTGATCATGTCCTTATCATCATCCTCATTGATCCTCCATTTCCTAGACCCTTACCATGCTTGATCTCCAACCAATGCATTTTCTATGGTCCAGGGTAGAAGCAATTGCAAGGAAGGTCTCCATGTGGCAAACCAATGATGACATTTCCTCTCGATCCAGCTTTGGCAATCAGCATTTGTTCAACAGAAGATGGAATCTGGATGAATCTGGCAACTTGCGATTCGCAGGACCGGTGCCACAACATCCTTGATCAATATATCAATATTCAACATCTTATACAGTATTGCTTGCCTTCCACTTTGTTCCCCGTGATGTATGGCTTGCCTACCCTAAATTGTGAAGCAACCATCCAAGCAGCAAGTAGTCGCCCAACCAGCTCACATTTGCAACATCCAGGTGGCCTGGAGGGTTCATAGCAAATTTGCATAAATTTGAGAAGTCATACCGAGTCATACCCCACAGCCCCACAGTAGATGTCATCAGCATCTTGACATATCTTGACACTATGTTACCGCCAGGTTTCTCCCGGCACCTGTTGGTTCATCCAGCAGAAGGATGTCTGCACACATCAGCATGGCTCGCACCAGCCCGAGCCTCGAAGATTCAATTATGTATTGATCACCGCATGAAGCAGTCTGGGCAACTTGAATAAAAAAGATTGAACAAGAGCACGGCATCAGCCTCGATTGAGTCGCAATGTCTAGCTATTTTGGATGCAATGATATTGATGTTTTCTTAATGATTTGGAACAATACGATATTTTGACTACTTAATTACAGTAATTGTCTTCAGATTTTTTCAGATTTCAGCACCAGCATCTCTGTCTCATCGCTCCGCTCTCTGAGAATCCTACTTCATTTTCCATCCTCCGGAGAGATGGCCGATCCTGGCATCAAAAAGTTATGACACACATCTGGATACATCTGGATACATCAGGTATATGTTGGGAATCTGAGGGTCAGCCAAACGTCTGAATCGCTGAGCATGTTCAGAATAGATCAAAGTAGCATAAAAGCTGTGGCTCTGAAAAAACATTTTGGATGAATGAGTTCCTCTATTGGAATCAACCATGAAATGGCCCTTTGCCACAACTCAGGCGAGCACTCACTCTTCAGCTTCTGATCGTCAAAGCCAACGCTCCTTAAGGCTGCCACCACCTGACCGGTCCCCCACGTTGTCACTGGCATGGAACTCCAAAAACTATACAACGGTCGCCGGGGCAACGGGCCTTCTTCTTCCTGAGTTGCGTCAAAGTTGAAAGAGTGACCACACACCAATCTAGCCAAAAAAAGGAACATGTCTACAAGAATACTTCGTTTTAGCAGCACATACCAGTCCCCCTTCCAATTTTGCCAAGCATATCCAAGCATCGTGACTCCCATGGCTTTGATGGTTTCATCTGCAAAAATGTATTCCAACGGAGTCCACCTTAGATTTTGCGTCACAGCCCTTTGCAAAACCTCTGATGATTCTGTGGTTTCCAAACATTTCGTTGAACCTCCGTTGAACCTCCGTTGAACCTCTGGCATCCTTTGAGGCATCCTTTGGCATCGAAATTTGAGATACCCTCACCAAGGCCGCCACTCGCATTCCGGCTCTGTCTCGCCCACGCCGTGCTCCACGAAGGCCGTAACCAACTCGCTCTTGGGAGGGAAACCTTCCACCTGCGCAAAATTGCTCTGTGTTCACGGCTGGGATGTTTCCACTGCGCAATTCCAGAGCAGCAGTAAAAGCAGAATATGAAACCATATGAAATCATATGACTTCAATGGTTGGAAGACGAAATCCATGGGCTTTAGTAAGACAGGCACCTCATGACGGCAAAAAGAGTCCCAACCGGATGATCCAATGGGATCCAATGCGGATCTATTTCGGACTATTTTCAACATCTTTCAGCATCTTTCAGCCTGTTCGTTGTTGATTGCTTTCAAAAGAGTGCTCTTGCCGCAATCGTTGGGACCTCAGTACCCCGGTGTTCCAAAGATGGCTTGAGGGTTGGGTCTCACAATTTGTGGACCATTTTGGGAAATCGGTTCCATCCCCTCCTTTAATCATTTCAATGTTTCCTCCTCCACTGATTCATTCTTCCTTCCATCCAGATTTGTGCAACCTGCTAGGCGTTCCACCACAAAGGCCATAGCATTTTCCACGTTTGAGGTGTAGCCTGACATCAGCTGCTGTGGGATGCAGTTGGGAAATGCATCTGACACTGCAGCACAGGAAGTGACGTCTGAATCTTCTCTTTGACATCCAAGATAATTAACACATGCAATGCTGAAGCGTCTGAAGAACTATAGAGAAGTGGCATTGCAAAGAACCTTTCCACATCTTTCCACTACGCAGCCTGGTGTTGTTGAGCAACGTCAGTGCCTTGGTTTCATCAGCACAGCGACAGCTACAAAGTGCATCACAGTCCCACGGCAGTGCCACGGCAGTGCCACGGCACTGCCACCGCTTGAGGAGGAGACTCCGTAGCCAAGCGTGAAAACGCAGTTGCAAAGGTCTTCACCTGGGATGATTTCAAGAAACCATGTTTGCAACAGCTTATTGCAACAGCTTGTTGCAACAGCTTAGCACCACTATACCACTCAACTTTCAAAGATGCATCTCTATTCTCTGAGATGATTCGGAAAAGCAAGTCAAGCAAACGCTCTCCACTAGCAGTCACTAGCAGCTAGCATATTCTACAGATCACATTCTTTCACTCTTTCCGCCTGGAAGCACCAATAAAGCAAGGTGACCGTAGTACCTCCAACCAATTTATATGGCATCATATGACCCAGCCCACCTTCTTCCTCCAAATCCTCAACGTCATCACCTTCAGCCGCATCATAGCAGCTCTCAAGCAGTTCTGGCCTCGTGGTGGAGGCAGACGGAAGCGATTTCGATCAGTCAGGAAAAAACAAAGGCTCTGAATCGAAGTGGATAGAACATGATAGAAATGGAAATGGTAATGGCATGATAGAAAGGGTAATGGTGGAATCATCGGCCAGAAATCATGGCATAAGCATAGGCATGAAGTTTTGACGACCCCTTGATGTTTTGATTTTCTTACACTGGTTGGACGGTGCTGGACGTGTTGTCTGATCTCATCAATATCTCATCATCACCTTGTACTCCTGAGGCCCCAGCACTAAGTCGTCACAGTCTTCAACGGATAAAATCGAAGGCGAGAGATAGGGCCTTAAGTGGAACGGAAGATTCTCGATGTGCACATCGGACACTCTATTGGTTACCAATTTCATTTTGCCTGACATCCTGACCCTATGCCTTGGACTGCTTCGCTTGAATAGACGAAAATGCTTGAATATGTGTTTAATGCATGTAGTCATTTAGTTGACGAGCTTTGGATTAGGCCGATTGGGCTCTCAGTTTTGGACGCAATGCACTGCCACCATTCTGCCAATTCGAAACTTCTGCAGGCCTCATCAACACTATCTGAACTGACACATCTGATGTACCACAAAGGGAACGACTTTCACAGACGCATTTCTGAGACAGGACTTCAGTGATCTTCACAGTCTACAACTGTTGTTTTCGTAAGAGTGCTGGAGATTAAACAAGACCTGGCTCAGGGCTTCCCCTTTACATATTGCTCCTCCCATCCAAATCTGCAATCATGTACATCCGATATATCATGGCGTATCACTTAAGAATACTTAAGACCTTGACGCTCATACAGGCACAGAGCGATGCAACGTAGTCGATGACTACTTCATTCACCTCAGACGCCATGCATTGCGGCATAGCCATTGGGATAGCAGCCACAGCAGTCGGAGCCGCTCGAGCCATAGGCTGGGCTCCAGGCCAGTTGTAGTCTCGCTGCTGGGATCTTCTCCTGTAGCAAATCCACAACCTTATGGCCCCGGCCATCTGGAGCCTTCAACCATCAACGAAGCAAACACAAGTGGGTTGGAGATGATTCAAAGATGCCAAAGTTTGGCAAAATGTTGCAGCATGCTGCAGCAACAGGTTCCTGGCTGAAGCTTTGCTGATGAATCTCCTTCGATCTGCCTGCGAAATGCACAGTGCGAATCTGTGGATTTTCAATCCAAGTCATTGACTGCAGTGTTCTTGTGATTCACTGGTGACGGCGAGTTGATCTTGAATCATCAACTGACATTGCGGTGCACCAGCATCTCTCGCTGGTCCCAAGGTTCAGGCCTTGTCCGCTGCTTGTAGGGTGGCAAAGCAGCGACTTGCAACACTTCTGACCTGTTGCAGCGTCAAATGAATGTATGGAATGCTATCCTAAGTTTAGACTGCAAGTTGGTGTGAATTTGTTCAAGGTGGAAGGAGGTCGAGGTCCACCCGATGTGCACCCAGGGTTCATACTCCGTACGGTTCACAGCAACTTTTCTACCCACCTTCCTCCACACGTACATTAGAGTCTTTAGAGTTGAATCGCGGGGAGGGGAGAACTGAATAAATCATTATAAATTACCTACACTGGCCTCCGGATCAGAAATGGTTTGGATCGATTTTTCCACCAAAGGGATGAGCCTTGGTGGTTCAAGCATCTAAATCAATGCAGCGCGAAACTCTTGAACAAAACATGGTATTCTTGCAAATTCCAGTGAATGGATGTGGATAGATGTGGATAGCAGGTATGCCCGTAATCTGTTCTCCATGAGTGCCCATGCGCATTGGGCTAGCCCTTATCTGCACCAGCCAGCTTCGCACTTGGGACACCACGTGGGCAAAAAGGGCTGAATCTCTGTGACATCTGGGACCAGTTTGCACATGTTGTCTGCGATCACCAATGCCCGTCGCTTCGTCCTGTCAAAACCGACAGTCAGTGCAGTAAATACTGCAGGTGACAGGGGGATCCTCGTTCTCAACGATCCAAGCGCTAAAACCTTTGCATGAGATTTTCTTGGAGGTTTTCTGGATTATTTCTCATCCAAAAATGTAGTGAATGGAGAAGTAGAGCAAGGGGCCAGGGGATTGTTAATTTTGTAAGCACATCCAGAGTTGTTCAAAACAAGTCTTTGTCCATCTTTGTACATCTGTGTCCCATTTGTCCCCACCAAATAGAATTGTATAGACCCCCACTTACGTGGACCGATGGCTCCTCTCGTCTCTGTCTTTCAGCCCACGCAGGATCAGTGGCATGACCACAGCCAGGGCTGGTGTCTCAACCTTTGATGGCAATGTGATTCAGTGTGATTCTATGATGTCTCCTGTGGCACCTGTGAGATTTTGTAGGACTTCAAGAAAGTTTGCTGTAGTTTTGTCTTTTTGTTGCCTCCATGGACCTTTCCCCTTGAGTCTCAGTCGCACGGTTCACACTGAAAGCACGCAAGAGTGTTGCTTGTCATTGCCAGGTCTCATCCGTGCACAGCGCAGACCAGAGTTGTCATCCCTTGAACCATCTTAGCAGCCAACCGACTGGACGAACACAATCTCTGAGAGCTGGTTCACCTGCATGGCAGCCACATTCCCCACGTTGGGTGGCACAGTGTAAGTAAGTGTTGGGTTGAGCCTTCGGGTTCACAAAAGGTTCACCACATTTCACAGCTAGAATTCTGGAAGCACCATCAAACCACCTTTATAAAATTGGTGGCCGCTTTCCAACTTGTGACGAGTGCTTAAGGGCCTAGAAAGAATTTCCCTATATACAATGGTGCAGGCTTTTAGGCTTTCCAGGACTGGGACTTCACACTTCCTCTGGATGGCAATGGCAGCAAGGGCTGCGATGTGCCACTGAGCTTTGGGCCACTTTGGGGATGACTTCCTGGTCCATCATGGCCTCAGCACGGCCCATGACCGACTGGATCCGACTGGAAACGACTGCGGCAAACGACTGGAGCTTCGTCAACCGACTGGAAACTTTGAGGCCCAACGCTGATGAGGTCCACCAGATAGGGATCAAGGTCCTGGGTCGAGGGAGTACCCGCACCGAAAATTGGAACCTCAAGGTTTAGTGGCTTGATTGGTCGGCTTTGCTAAGCATGTCTGTGTGGATAGAAAGGCAAAAAGTCTTGATATCACAAATTATCTCTAGTTACTCTCGTTCAAAGTAAGGATCTGTTGCCAAGTGGATGTGGCGTCACTTTTTCCGTCTTGATTCTTGTCCACACTCTGACACATAGTACCGGTGCCAGCAAGCTATGAACACCGCATGTTTGCCATCAAGACATCCATTGCATCCTAAAGCTAGCTAGGTACATCTGGCAAATCATCAGGCACAAAAGCAGCGTGAGACTCACCAAACCTGTCCTTGTTCTGCGCGCATTCAAACAGAACTTTAGCAGTATCTGCAGCCTCTGTCGGCTCAACCGGATACCATGGGCACTTCAAGAAAAAGTATACACCAGGGTAACATGATGCAGCACCCTGTAGTGGCAGGTTTCTGGTGACACTGAGCCAAGGGCCGTTTCACGGACTTCTCGCTTCACCTCCAACAGCCAAGGTGCATCTCCAACTTTGAGGCATAGGATTGCTGATGGATAAGAATGGCGCCAATCATCAAGCATATATAAATATATACACACAGTGTATACAATGAATACAATAGATACTATATAAATTATATATATATATAATTATATAAATGATAAATAATAGAGATACAGTAAGATAACAAGTAAGATAAATATGCCAAAGTATTAATGATAGTGGTACACTGAACAAAAAAAAGACAACTCATAAATGGCAGTGATAAGAACATGATCGTCGTTGTCGTCATCATCACGATCATGTATTATTGGGTACAAAAAGTGGCGCAGCGCAGCAAATCCCTCCCATTTTGAGCAGCATCCAAGCCGAGGCCATCTGAGAGTCCCAAACGTCGTTCAACATCTCAGCAATGTGTGGCATGATTCTGTCCTCAGTGCTCCAAGATGGTCCAAGCAGGAAACGACCGGGAATGACCAGGATATCTTCAAAACTGGAGGCACGAGTGTGCCAACCGAATTAGGCTGCCACCAACTGCCGGGCCAATGGTCGGAAGGTGTCCTGGACGATCAGGGAAAAAAATCTGAGACTTGGCCACTGCGGTCATTGTAAATTTTCCCAGGTGCTGCACTATTGTCGATCGTAATTGGCGGCGCATAGAAATACAAAAGATATCAAGAGATTACACAAGAAAGCCTGTCCAACCTGACCCTAAGGCTACGGATCTTAAGGTCGCAACACCTGCATTTTGGTTTGGCATCCTTGACTCAATGAGTTGACTCGGCGTACCTGCTCAGATTTTACTTAACCATGCAAGCCAAGTCAGTGCCCTTGTCCTCATCTCGCATAAGGGCCAAAAGTCGAAGCGCTCCCACCTGCTAAAGAATTACACAGATTTGATTAAATGAAGTTTAGCATAAGTCTCTCACTTTTGCACTCAAAGTCTTTTCTTTTACCCCTCAAGAAAAAGTGATTGCGTGGCCCAACAGCAGCATCGCTCCCAGTTTTTGTGTGGCCTTGATCTCGGTCTTCTCCTTCTGCTTCAAGGCCTTCAGAATTCACACAGCACACTGAGCAGCGGAATCAGCGGCCTCCTGAAGCCCAAACTCCCAGCACGTGGGGCAGCACCACATCGACGCCTTGGAACAGGTTTTGGAAAACAAATCACTACAGACTACAGAATTGACAATTCTATACGATTCTTGTCTTTTTCTGGCTTGAAACCAAGTTCGCAGTTCTCTAGGCTAGACAAGGGATTGACATTGAGCAAAGGACAGGAAATCATTCCGTGTATCATGGTAGTCATGATCATGTCAAAAGCCACTGTGGTCAAACATAGTTGCAACGCAGTGCAGATCGACCAGACTTGACATGTAAGATACACGAAAATATGCCAAACCTACAAGGAACAGTCAAAGGTACCCGACCAAAACTTTCAGTCGACCCGAATCAGCTGGACATAGCAGCTAGATGCTCTATAGACCCTTTCGAGATCGCACCACAGTTTGTGGCAACTTTTGACTTTTGGCACGTGCGCCGCGTGCGCGATGCATCAAGCCACATCTCATTAGCCTCCGCTGACCCACCTGCACACGCCGTCCAGGTCCCTCACGTAATCTCATATCACCTAATATCGAATCACTTCAAGACACAAAGCATTTGGACAAATCATGTATAAAATAGTAATGTACAATCGAATCCGGGACAAAAGTGCTCAGGAAGGCAGGTCCATCTTGGACAGGAGCGACCATGGTCTGACATTCATGAGCTAAAAAGGTTCAGCTTGCGAGCCGAACGGTGCCTAGATCCTGCCATTTGGCAAGTCCAAGAATTCAAAGGCCACCGAAAATTTGCCTTGAACAAAAGTGACCAAACGGCACGAGCTCTCGCCTTCCGCCAAAATTGGACTTTAAAGCTTCCTGCTAGTAGTGACTTAGAAGTGCATTAGTACATACTCCCAATATGATATGGTCAATATGGGTATGCCAGGTGCTTGCGACGAAACGGACTCTGATTCCTTGGGTACAGATGTAATTAATCGTAATTAATTCCTCAAGCTCGAGCCATGGCTGGAGTATGCTGGAGTCTCAATTCCCTGGATGCATCACTTGTCCACTCCGAGGATACCAGGTGGGATCCTTAGTACCGCGGCTGCGCAATTTGAAAGGATTTGGGAATCATTGGGAATCTCTGTTTCTGGAGAAGCACGCTAAAGCATCTATCTTCATCTCTGTCTCAATCCATGACTCAAGTGAAGGTCTCAAGGTTCACGGGTCAATGCCAATCTTTGCATGTGGGCTGAGCCGGCTGAAGAACTATAGCCTACCTGAGAATATCCAGTAAAAGGCACCAAGAAGATCATAAAACATCGAAAATATCAACAAGCTTCAACTATAGAAAACTTTGTAGTCATGGCCATCTTACAAATTAGTCGGAGCTAAAATGAAGGGCCCATTGCCCTTGCAAACTGAATGCTCCCTGTTTGCCTAGATAGGGGCAACAGAACCGAAGCAAAAAAGCTGGTGCATGGCTGTACAGATTGCAAAGTGTTTGTTTATCATTCATGAATGTTGATGCTGTCATGATAGATGGGTGTTTGGTCTCACCGTGAGTCTCACCATCCTGTTCTCCGGCAACAAGTTCGAAAAGCAAGCATGAGCCGGTAAGATTGGCCCCACCACTACAGGATTGTAGTTCAAGAGGTGAAAACAAACAGTTTCTTTTTAAGTAAACATATCTCTCATCAATCAGCACATGTACAATGTATCTAATATTATCTTATCTAATAAAAAGACAAGAGAAAGTGTTGTGTGATCGATTCATATCGATTCATCCAATTCTTCCCAAGGCCTTTTGGATCCTTTTGGAGGTACCAAGTTGGATTCATCCTCACAGCATCTCCACAGCATCTTGTGCTGAGGCTCCATGGCGGGCCCGGCAGCTGCCATTGCCCCATGCGTGGGGAGGCGGGCGAGGGTGTGGGAGCTGCTGTGCGGATCCGCCCCAGGGTGTCCTGCAATTCAAACAGATCAGCAGTTGATGGATCTTTGGATTCAGCAGTTGATGTTGATTGATGTTAGGCCAATTTTAGTTGGATTCAGCTGAATCTAAGCCCAGATAAAGGGTTGATTAAGTGCCTCAAATTTTAAAGAACTCCACACAACCCTCCATATTGGAATCTATCGCTGTTTTCCACCGGAGATAGGTTTGAGTTGCCATGATTGCGGTTGTGCATCCACCAGTGGCTCCTGGCCATTCAACTTTGAAAGCCCCTGCTTCAAGAAATCCAGTTGCTGGTCGGTCAAGATCAGCTTATCCTGAAGGACACTGATGCCAACGTGTAGGTCTGGGACAAATGCAGCATGTTCCCCCCACACCTTCACTTCCGCAGTTGCTACTGACATCGTGGATCATCGTGGCCAAGGGGCGATGGTCTCTTGCTGCTTCTGCTGGATGTTATTCAGGACTTGCGCCACAGAGAAGTCGATGGAAACCTGGTCAAAGTACGAGTCCAGCTGCCGGTCATCACCGGTCATCTAAATTGAGTCAAGTCTGTCAAGTCCACATTTTCTGGTGAGATCAACATTGCAGCAAAATGGGACTGCTGCATAGCATCCTGCTACCTGTGGATCATTGGGGGGCCTTCTGGTCCTTGATGGCGTCCAAAATCTTGGTCAGTTTGAAGGCATCCTGACTGTCCGCAGTGCTCTCGCACCTTTCGGCCTGCAGGCAGATAGGTGGTTGTCATGCGTGCTTTGGTTTGCCCACATTTTGTCCATGGTGCTATATTCAAGACAAAAGGGACGTAATTCCGCTATTCCGCAAAGTGGCCGTTGTTTCTTGCGGATTGTGTTTTTTGGTTGCATGTTCGTGGGTTTACGGATCTTTGTCATCAAGAAAGCTTCTGGTCTTGAAACATGAAGAATTGTCTGCGAAGGTGTGTCAAGCCGACTATCCTGATCATTCTGCATGGACATAGCACGTCTCACCCTGTTTTTTGCACCGAAACAGATTTTCATTGCGATCCCCATGGGCAATATCTTGACAAGGCCAAAACATGCCAAAACCACTAATTCGGACCATTTCTTCGCAATCCAATGGCTGCCTAGATACCACTACCACAAATCTGCACCTCAATGCCTCGGTTTCCCTGGATAAAGGAAGTGTACAAATCGGCTTGGTGGAAGCATCATTCTCATCATTGTCCTTGTTTTCCAACATAAGTATACATAAGTAACATAAGTCAAAGTCATACAATCCACTGCGAAATCATGCAACCGCCCTGTTGAAAGAATGAGCTGTTGTTCTGAATTGCTTTATCCAAAAATTGCCCTTGTGCCGGCAATAGTCAAACCTTTGCACGACCAGAGTCCTGCTTTAGTCTTCTTTGCATATTATTGATATGTATGGATAGTACAAACAGGTACATCATCCCCGTTCAGGTTGGGCCCGAGGGGTTGGGAGCCTCATTCTGTAAGTACAGAATGGTGTCCCCAACGTGCATCACGTACAAAATGGCAGAACCCAACGTTCACGCACGGAAGATTTTGTTACAAAATGGCGGGCTAAGCTGACCCCTAGTTACAGAATGGTAGCCGTTTTTTGCCCGAAATCGAGCCAACGGATGCGACTCGCNGACCCCTAGTTACAGAATGGTAGCCGTTTTTTGCCCGAAATCGAGCCAACGGATGCGACTCGCATCCGTTGGCTCGATTTGGGGCCTTACAGAATGGTCCGGCATGCAACGGGGTATTTCGTGGGTTCCCCAAGAATCCCCAGGACCCCCCAAGCCTGAACATGCGAGTCGACTCGATCATCAAGTCGGACAATTTTTTTTCCCCGGGTTTGTTTCGAGCTGTTGTTCAGCAATCCAACGTCTTTTCTTTCGCGATGCTTTCTGAGTAGCAACCCCAACGATTGAAAAAACA
>BGPT01000156.1:28590-44459 GCA_003297045.1 Symbiodinium sp. clade C Y103 | reverse complement strand
ATTGATATCTACAGCACCTACCATTTTGTAGAAGATTTAGCGTTTCAAGCCTTTGTAGCGTTCTATCCTTTTATACTCGTGTAAAGTTACTAGCCATTTTCTGTTTTGGTAGGTGTCTTAAAATGCTGTCAAAACGGGCTCAAACAGACTAATTTAGGACACCTCTACATCTGAGTCCAAAAAAAACAATCAGGTACCCTACAATGCGAAAATTGATATCGACAGCGCGTACCATTTTGTAGAAGATTCAGAGTTTCAAGCCTTTGTAGCGTTCTATGTTCTAATGCCCAGGTAAAGTGTCTAGCATTTTTCTGTTTTTTNGCGCGTACCATTTTGTAGAAGATTCAGAGTTTCAAGCCTTTGTAGCGTTCTATGTTCTAATGCCCAGGTAAAGTGTCTAGCATTTTTCTGTTTTTTTGGGTAGGTGTCCGAAAATGCTGTCAAAAAAGTTTCAAAAAGACTTATTTAGGACACCTCTAAATCTGAGTCCAAAAAAAACAATCAAGTACCCTACACTGAAGGAAAGATGAAATCTTCAGCACCTACCATATTGTAGAAGATTCAGCGCTTCAAGCCTTTGTAGCGCTCTATCCTTTTATATTTATACCCTTTTCAAGTTTCTAGCCAGTTTTTTGGATCCACAGGGTTTTACGACACTTTTCGGCGACAACAAGGACACCTCTAAATCTGAGTCCAGAAAAGATTAATCAGGTACGCTACACTGAAAGAAAAAAATATCTACCGCACCTACCATTTTGTAGGAGATTCCGCGTTTCAAGCCTTTGTGACGTTCTATGTTTTTTTTTCCCCCTTGTAAAGTGTCTAGCATTTTCTGTTTTTTGATAGGTGTCCTTAAATGCCGTCAAGAGACTAATTTAGGACACCTCTACATCGGAGTCCAGAAAAAAAACTAAAATTGATATCTACAGCGCCTACCATTTTGTAGAAGATTCCGCTTTTCAAGCCTTTGTAGCGTTCTATCCTTTTATACCCGTGCAAAGTNTTACTAGCGATTTTCTGTTTTGGTAGGTGTCCTAAAATGCTGTCAACAGGGGCTCAAGCAGACTAATCTAGGACACCTCTCAATCTGAGTCCGAAAAGAGTAATCAGGTACGCCACACTGAAAGAAAAAGATATCTTCAGCACCTACCATTTTGTAGAAGATTCCGCGTTTCAAGCCTTTGTAGCGTTCTATTTTTTAGCCGTGTACTGTAAAGTTCTAGCATTTTTCTGTTTTTTTTGGTAGGTGTCCTAAAATGCTGTCAAGAGGGGTTCAAAAAGACTAATCTAGGACACCCCTAAATCTGAATCCAAAAAGACCAATCAGGTACCAAAGTCCTTATTACAATATGGTTTAGCACCCAAGCTCTGCTCACAAGACAGCCTGGCAACCACTTTAGTAATCACTTTAGTCCCTATCGCCCCTGCAAATTGTTTGAATCCAGCGGGGGCGGGTCCTGGACCCGGAGTCAAATTGATTTGATGACTAAAGTTGGAGCCCGACAGCCTACCATTTTGTAGCAAAAATTGCATCTCGGATATGAATTTGCGTTTCAAAAAAAGACCCCGAAGACTTTCGGGTACACAGAAACGATGTTGTACTCCAAGGGTTTTTAAGTTTTAACATGGTGATGTCTGAAGAGCAAATTTCCTTGCTACAAGAAGATATTGGTTTTTAACATGGTGATGTCTGAAGGGCAACTGCCCTTGCTTCAAATAACGTTCATTTTTCAAGAAGGTTTCAGCCACCGAACCAGTGAAATCTTACAAAATGCAATTCCCAGCCATTTGCTACAAGATGAAGGGCCCAGCCCCATTTTTTTGAGNTTAGCTACAAAATGCCCATTTATTTCAGCAACCTTGAATCCATCCAGTTTGTAGGAGCTATGGTTGAACGTAATTCATCCAGTTTTGAATCCGTTCAATTTGTAATGGTTACTGGTTGCCCACTGCAAACCCCTTACNAGGAGCTATGGTTGAACGTAATTCATCCAGTTTTGAATCCGTTCAATTTGTAATGGTTACTGGTTGCCCACTGCAAACCCCTTACAGAATGGTCGGGCATGCAGTTTGCCAAATTGCAAAAAAATGCAAAAATTGATCAAAAATCATCAAAAAAAAGAGGGCCGGGGTAGGGTCCCCTTACAATATGGTTGAACCCACCTGCACAAAATGGTTGCCAAAAACCACTCTGTACGGGCATTGAGGCCTATGATTCTGTAACAAAAACTTCAACGGGGATGGTACATCAATTACACATTTATTGTTTCACATCGTTTCACATCATTTAGGTCCACAGTTTCAACACGCACCGCAGCTCCGATGCCTTCACTTGTGGCCTCCTGCTGGGCGAGGAGCGTGGCCGGTCCGAGCCCTGCGCAGCTGTGGTCGTTTCTCAAACATGTACGTAACGAACCGTTACGACATGTTGCGACGTATGCAACTGGTGGGTGACACATGAGATATTCAAGACTTTAAGATGACTCATGGTTTGAGATGATGTTAGATGATCTTAAATTATTTCAAAATATGTCAAATGATTCTTAATCATTAATTTAAGAGGCTTGAATTACCGAAAGCATCCCAAGAGTCAGAGGACTCAAAAGCGTCTAGCCAGAACACATGGAAATAGCCAAAGAAAGTGTGGACATTGCCCACAATGGTCAATGTGGGTGTGTGTGGCTTGGGGTCCAGGACTCGGAAATCTTGAATGTGGATGCAGTATGATGCAGTGACGCAATGATCACCCTCGTGGCAAGTGGCAGGTGCTGGAGATTGTTCACGGTGAACCCAGTGAACCTTGTGCAGAATCCTTGGAAAGGTATGGGACCAGTGGAGAAACCATACTCGTACATGTGGGATCATCGCCTCTAGATAGAATATGATAGAATCCGGGCCTGTCGAAGCATCTCTCTCAAGTCGTCGAACTGCCCGTTGATGTCGGTTTTCTGTTCTTGCAGTGCCACCAGAACAGGTGTGTGTTTCACATCTTTCTCCTGAATCGCTGCAATCACTGCTGAGAACTCATGGGAAAAGTCCAAATTTCGCTGAAGCTCACGGATGGCTGCCAGGATTTCTCTGTTTTCTCGATCCGGAGCAGCTGAGATGCTCCGATCTGGAACATTTGATGGGCTTCCCTCGAGGTCGTTGCGGATGCTGATGGCATTGTAGGGACTCGATGGATTCTGGTGCAGCTCCGCTCTCCGCAGCTGCTCCTGCATCTCTCGCAGTGCAAGCTGGAAATCCCCGTGCTCAATGACCCAGCTGTGAAGGGCTCCAGTGATCTGCGAAAGATCCACCAGCTGCCGGTCCCCCAAGATCTCTTGCAGCTGCTGCAGCTGATGGTTGAAGTGGTCACTCAGAATTTTGGATAAAAAATCCTGCCACTCCCAGCTCCTTAGGCGCTGAAAAACACCAAGTGCTTTGAGCCCCAAGGTCACAAGGAAGACTCTGGACCCAGTTCAATGGGTATTTCCTCCACAAGACATAATCATATAGAAAAATCAAGTGACCCCAGTCTAGTTTCTCCTCTTAAAATATGTTGAAATGAGTTCAAGATTCAAAGACAGCTAAAGTAAAATCATTCACTGCCGGTTCCAAGCATCTGAGGCCCAATTTCAGCGCTTGCAGTCTCAACCTGCACGCCACTTGAAGCAGCGCGCCAGGCCCGAAGAGTAGTGCTGACGCCCTGGACCAACATTGAAGCGATGGAAAGAAGATGAAAGAAATATACTTGGAATACACTGTTGACTGTTTAAATAACTAGATATATAATGCAGGTAATATAGGTACAGCAATATAGTAATGGTATGGTAATGTGTACACAATAAACCAAGACGTTCCAAGACATGGGTCAATTTCTGTGCTCCCTCAACCAGCCCTGCCTGGGTCATTTCCTGGGTTTCCCGCAAGCCCGTCAAAATGGGTGTCAGGTCAATGGCACCTGAGTAGTCGGGTATTCAATCTCCATGACCCCGACACAATCATTGGTGGCTTGGTAGACATGCATGTTGTCACCAAGAACACTAGGCTTCAACTATGAATGGGCATCCAACGACAAGAAAGTGAGTACAAATGGGGGGCCTGAACAGATGGGCAAACTTCAAAATCTAGAGAAGGGAGTCTGCAAATCTTAACAACGATGGGCGCTGTACGAGTACTGTAGATTCTAGACACAAAGCAAACATCATAGACCACTGGGACTTGTAGAACCGTTGTCGCTTGGTCCAGCCCTCATCAGGAGCCCATACAGAAGGCTGCAAAGGTAGGGTCTGTGAATGCTACACAGGCGCCGCTTTGCTGTGATCTTATCTCACTCTGCACTTGGGCGAAGGAGCTTTGCAGATCCTGGCAAAACCGGGCTGAAGTAGCACAGCAAAATTTGAAACAATCCAATTTGGGTCACCCAATCCACCAGCTATCCATGACCCGCCCCCCGGCATTTGCCTCGAGTGCTTGAACCATTTCGGGTCGGTGTTGCTGCTCCTGCAACAGGAGCGACTGCCAGGATGCACACACTACGTTAGAACATGTTCAGCGTGCAAAAATGAGGGTTCATCATGGTTCATCCTGTAACACGTAGAGACTAGTGACTACTCCAGGATGCAACATGTCCAAACCTTTTCAGACACCCATGTTGTCTACTTGATTGCCTGCAAAGGTTTGACCTTCAAATCAGTAGTGGTGCGGCTGCGGTGCCCCAGTGCCTGTAGCTGAGCGAGGAAAGCCTCCTGCTGCTTCTGGATCTCTCCCAACGAGTTTTCCAATTTCTTTTTGTCTTTGGAATGCTGATCATTCAGCGTCGCCTAGGGCAGAAAAGAGACAGTAATACCAATCATCCAACCTCTGAATCCCATAAATCCCCGCATTTTGGAAGGCGAACCGCTGTTTCCGTTCACTTCTTGATCAACGCCTGCCTCCACAGTGCTCTGCAAGTCTTTCTTATAGCGCTGCATCTGTTCCCGCAACAGCAATTCGATGGAGTTTGTGTCAAACTTCTGATCTGCAGCAGCAGCCTGGCGGTGCAACCAGGATGACCAAACACTAGTCCCCATGGTTGGAACTTTCTTTCCAACCAGTCCGAGTTTTATCACGAACGACGAAGAAGAGTAATGAAAGGGGATGTTGAAAACAAATCCACCTATGATTCAAGTCCTGCACTTGGAATAAATAACAAATAAACTAAAACATTGGCCTCCACTGCATCGGAGATCTCTCGCTTGAAATCTGCCGGTGGGATGAACAGCTCCTGCTGTCTGGTTTGCAACTGCTTGAGGTCGTCCTGGCAGCAGGAATCCCAACTCACAAAACCCAACAGCATGTGCGAAAAACTGATCTTGGTAATCGAACACAGAAATCAAACGCATATATATATATAATGTATCATGTGTGTGTGTGTGTCATGTATAATTCATGGCAGTCCCTCTATCACCCACTGCACCTGCATAGCTTGAAGCAACGAGGTGAGCCGATGATCCAATTCTTCTGTGGTGGGGCGCTGCTGAATCGCCTGGCACGACATCTGCTGTTTATCCAAAGTGGCCTGTGGAAAACAATATACATACAATATTATACAATACCTGGACTTTGACTATACATTGATTTAATGTATTTATTGTCGTTTGACATGGTTTGACTGCTCATGATTTGTGTTTCAAACATGTTCAAACCAAAGGACCCAAAAACTTCGGTTGAGAAGTTGACCCAACAGCCAAGGCAAACCCATCTCTGCCGTCTCGACCGCGCGACCGCGGTCGGCCTGGGCCAAGCTCCGGGTTTGATGCAGTTGCTCCTTGGACAGCTCCTTTTTGGCATCGTCGTCGGTCAAAGTTTGAATCACCTCACCACAGCAAAGTATGCGAAATATGCGAAAGATTGCGAAAGTGTGAAACAGGGATGGTTCCAACCCCAGCAGTACACGGATAGGTTCGCATGAGTGGTGGAAGTTATTCGAGCTTACTGCAAAAGGAAGGGCGGACTCTACCTCGTTTTCTATTTCTTGCTCCCTGATGTTGCTTTCCAACATCACACTTGTATCTTTTCAAACAAATTGGCAAGTCGTCCATTTTCGACTACCTTGTTTATTCAGGTGGACCCAGCTTGTTTTGCACCTACTTCTGGCGTTAAACCCGAAAGTATGAAGACTCGTTCTTCCTACTGTACATGTGCGCAAGCCGTGGTGCACATGAATTCGCCTGCTGGGCCATAAGCTTCCAGCTCGTGCCATTGGAAATTTGGTGCGCTGCACCGAACGCCACAGTGCGTTCTAGTCTTTACCATCGAACGCCATCAGCCAATTGACCAACTGCGGCCCAGCGACATTGTCCATCTTCTCCCGGATAATGCTCTTCACCGACTCGCATTGCCTCCACCACTGGGGTCATTCATGGTTACTGTAAAGGACAGCTATATACTTTCTTGTATCCCTTTCCCAATCAGCAACTTTTGAGAAAAAAACAAAGTAGCCACCAACTTTTGTGAGCGAAAATGAGCAAACATCATGAGAATCATCAGCAATCATGCAGAATCATCCGAAATCCATGACCATCCAGGAGTTCTACAGTAGTTCTACATTAGTTCTACACTTACAGCCAATTATACAACTGTTGGATTTCTTCCATGCCGTCCATAGCGTCCATGCCTTTGTGAGGCGTCCGAAGCTTCCGCCAAGACCTCCTGGAGATTTTCGCCAAGGCCATTGGCCTGCAGCTGGGGCTGGCTGAGTAGGACATCCCTAAAAGATAGCCCCGTTTTTGTTACCCTGGTGGGGTTGGGTGTTCAGATTTTGTAGGCACATTTCTAAAAACATAGGGGGGCCCTACAAATTGCAAAACATGTCATTTAATCAGGAAAATTTTGGGTCTACAAAATCTAAACATACAACCCCACTTGGGCAGGCACCTAGGGCCAAAAGTTGGTTCAAATACCCCTTTAAAAGATCCTAAAAGATCCTAAAAGAAGGGGATGATGGATGATGTATTTGGTTTTTGAAGGACCAAAATCATACCAAAATCTGTGGTCCCCCTTGTGCCTTAGAGTTCAATCAGAATTCCATTGATAAATCAGCCTCTGACAACTTTTTCAGCCAGTGGTTCAAGGTACACGACTGCCCCGGAATGTTCTGGCCTGATTGGCCTGCTCCTGGACAACCTCAGTCAAATGCACATTGGTTTGATCGATGCGGTGAAGCTGGACCTGAATCTCCTGGGCAAGCTGGTCGAAATTCTGACTCATGTTGGTTGAAGATGCCCTGAAAATCTTGAAATCAAATTCGGGATCCGTCGTGTTGAGATCAACCACATCGCACGGCAATCAACATCAACAATGAACAATTCTCCCCAAACAAAGCAAGGCCTCCAGGTAGAGGCAAGACTCAATAAAAAACAATTCGTATCTACGAGTCTTCGGGTATCTTCAGGTTCATTGAATGATATACTGTTGGCATACTGTTGGCATTCTGTTGGCTCAATGGTCCTCCACCAACTTTGAGACGGGAGCTAGATCCATGGTGACTTGCGGGCGCACCTGAAAACATGGCCCCTGGAAAGAGCAAGTTGTGGGTGTCTTACCTCTCGTTGTTGCTTTCAATGTCAAATTCTGGACAACGGAATGAGTGCCAGATTAAGAAAATAGTCAACATGATGAGGTTCTGGTTTCATCTTTGCAGCTGACTCGACGCTCAACGCTTGAGATAATCGTCGCTCCGTTATGCAATGTACAGTACAAAGCTGATTCTCCATAAAAGTATGGCTCCAAAACCAGTTGCACAGTCCACTTCCGCTTTGTCAGTTTTGAAATCTTCCGGTCTTTGCAAGAATCCATGTAATTGCATGATTGTACATGTGAATGTTCAAACAGCAGATTTCCTTCGATTTCCTCTATCAAATAGAAGCTGGCCATGCGACTATCCCTGTCAACAAGCGTCGCACCTCAATGGCTCGCAAGGCATGTTCCAGTTTCTGACTTTCGGCCGTGCTGCGGGTCTCATTCTGTTTGAGCTCTTTAGTCACAGAATCACGCAGCGAACGAAGCTCTTCCTCCAATTTGGCCTGCAGTCAGAACTTCGGCCAAACCCATGGATTTTCAAGTTGGAAACGATTTAAAAAGAAGTGAGCCTGGACGTGATTTCACCCCTCACAGCTCTGGTGAAATTTTCCTGTCATGTTCATTGTTGTTCCATGGTTTTCATTGGTTTCCACTTCTTTGGTGCACCGGTGAATGATGGTGAATGGCCTGCATCTCAGAGGCTCCTTTCTCTGCCAAGGCATTGTTCTGCTCAAGGGCTTTCTTGATCTCGATGTCAATCCTCACCTCCTTTTCACGAATAGATCGAAGCACTTCGGATGTCAGAGCCTGCCAAAGCACATAAAGCAGCACTGACAGTTTTAGGGATTGCAGGGTGGATATTCATTGATTATTCATTGATAATTGATAATTCATTGTATCAGGACGTACCAGGTGTATCCGTGTGGTTCAAGCTGGGCCTCTTTGGACTCCTTTTCCATGCTTTCCTTCAACTGTTTGAGATTCATCTGAGTCGCTTCCCGCAACTGGACCTTGGTCCACAACATTCCGCAACATAGGAAGGAACTCTCACACCACGGTTGCACTTGCTGCACTACACCAGCGGCATCCAGCGGCCCGGACGATGTTATCGTTCAGCTCACCATTGTCAGTGCATTGATCCCGGAAGGCACTCAAGAGTTCAAAGACTGTCTCCTTGGTTCATGGACGGTTCATCTTGGTTCATGGACAACTCTTCTCAAATGTGCCCTGAGCCCACCCACCTGGGCCCGACCATCACAAAACCTCTGACAAATGCCATCCAGCCTGTTTGCCCTCGCGCACAGCCCGCAGAACCGGAGTGAAGTCCACTTGCACTTTCCTGAGTTCAAGAGCGTCGATGGCTGAGCCACAAATTCGTACACATGGGAGGGTATGAGGTTTCTTCCCAGAAAAATGCTATGCTGCTATCTAATATGCTGTCTGTGATTCCATCAACCATTCCTCGCCAGTTGGATTCATATGGTGCTTCCTACAAAGACAAACATCTGCCCCAACTCCAACCACAAATTGCAGCTAGCTGGTTTTTCAATGCAGCTGAGACTCATCTCCTGAATGGTCTTCAGCACCCTACCCATGTCTTCAGTCAGGTCCTCGTTGCTGGTGAACCCAGCTGACATGTTTGAGTTTGTCAGTTCTGTTCCCAAATGAACAAGGGTGGAAAAGTGCGAAAAAGTGTAAAAATCAAAAGTATGGCTAAAGGAGCGACAAAGTTTCTGAGAAGTCACAGTTCTTCTTGATTGATGCCAGTATCGGAGAGAAATCGATATGAACCTCCACAAGGCGATCGTGCAACTGTGAGGTAACTAACGAGGCCCACCAAACCATTGGTTTCCCGCGTGGTTAATGAATCAAATGATCCTAAGAAAAAGACAAGTGATCGGCTCAGCTGCGCCTTGTTCCGTTCTATAGCCTCCAGAACCGGAGTAAAATTCACCTGGCAACATCAGCGCAGATCAGGGCATTTCCACAATAATTCAACGAATGCCTTGGACCCGGTCTAAAAACATCTACAACCTGGGCCCCCGATGGCACCTTCACCTCTTGGTCTTCTTTTTCGCCGATTGTTTGGAGCAGTATGGAGAACTTCTGTGAGAGTCGCTCTGTCCTTAAGTCATCTAAGGAGGAAAGTCAATGAATGACTACATGAGTTGACTGGTGGCCATCAACTTCTCGAAAACATGCCACAAACGAAAAGTCTGCCCACTTTGCTGAGGTCGTCCAAAGGTTTAGCAACCATCACCAGCATATCCAGCACGAGAAGCAGCATCAGTGTGAGATTTTGTTTCCAATCAGCAACCAAAGCAAACAAGCCGCGTTACTACAAGGGTGTGTTCTACCCCATTTGTTACAGCAGGTCTTCAACCCTTAATCTCATCCTCTTCTTTTCCAGCCACCAAGCGGCCAATCTTTGAGACCTGCGATGCCAGTAAGCACGCCCTTGTCTTGGACCTGTTGCAACTCCTGCGCAGCCACCACTGCCGGACACAAGCACATCTCTCAGCACAGCAGCCTCTGCCTTTATGATGTCAGCTGAGATTTCCATTCAAGTGGTCGTGAAGCTTGAATTGGGACTGGATATCTTCACAGTTGTTGCTTTTGAGATGTTGCTGCAGTTCTTGCAATATCTTGCAATCACTGTTCTTGTTGGGCGATAGTGTTTTCTTGGTAGTTCCAACAAGTCCCCTCTGCCTCGCCTGAAGTCGCTCCAGCATCGAAGCATTAGATTGCTCCAAGTTTGAAAGCGATGGTTTCCTGGGACACTTTCAGCCGTTTCTCAGTCCAGAACGATGAAGCAAGGCTCTGGCGTTAGAATTGAAGAACCGCCATGCATGCTGGTTTGTTAGTGTTTGTTTTTGTTTTTCGATGTTCGCCCTATGTTGCGATATAGGCACCGAATTTCAAAGCCCCACCAGTGCACAACTACGTGGCGATGCCAAGGTTCAACTCTGTAATGAGATTGCTGACCTCTTCGCACGAGTCGTTGATGCTCGCAATTACCCCGTTGAAATCCACCTTCATTTTCCTCAGTCCAATCCGGAACTTGAACCAAGTTTGATGTGAAAGATCAGCTGAAATCTCTCCATTTCACTTTGGTGCCTTTTTGGAAAATGTGGAATGAAGACTGGCTGCTATTCTGGAAATCTGATCTGTAGGAGTAGAATCAAGTGATGTCAATGTGACCCCGACATTGTGGCATCGCAGCCTCACCCAGTATTGACCGACTTTGGTGATGTTCAGAACAAGTTCATCCAAGTCTCGATGCTTTGATAGACTCCAACAGTTCAGAAAAGTCGAGGTTGCTTTGTCGCTGGTTGATCTCCGCCAGAATCTCCCCAAATTGCTGCTGCATATCCTCTTTCACATTCACCTCCTCACAAAGGCGAAAAACATGTTGAGCAGTTCAAATTATGTTCAAGGTCGGAATCTGTGAAGTTCAACGCTTCAGCGCCTTCATGCAATTTTTGCGTGGATCGCATGGCATGGTTCTCAAGTGTCCCTGCTGTGATACTGAAATTGGAAGCATCCAAAGAACCAGAAGTGGATAGAAATGGCACTCCCAAAATATCATAGCCGGTGCTCCTGAACCGCTGTCAGCACAGGTGACATGTCCACTTCGACTCGATTGGCTCTGACGCAGTCGAAAACCGGTGCAAAGTCAACAGGTGGCAGCCTCGATCTAGCACGTATGGGATCTTATGGGTGAAATGTGTTAAATGGGAGATTCACTGATACAGCATCATGATCATGATCGTCGTTGGTCTGATGACGAGGATGATCATGATGATGATGATGATGATGATGATGATGATGATGATGATGATGATGATGATGATGATGATGAATCCACTAGTAGGTCGGGCTTCAAACAGCTGATATTAGCTGAGACTCTCAACTAGTGTGTGAATTGTGTTCAAGCCTTGTCAAACAATAAGGAAGGATCTCCTAGACAAGGTAGTTGGATAGTTAGAGAACGTTAGAGACTCCTATCTACTTTGTTGGGATATCAAGGGCGCTGGACATTTTCGCTCTGTTGCCCCTCATCTTTTTCTTGGTGGCTCGGGCCGGGCATTGAATCTTCCTCTCTGGTGACCAAGGGACTGCGACCACAGGGCAGACAGGTGCTCCGTGTTCTTCGCCATATCTACCTGTCCCAGCTTGACATCCAGCGGATGGAAAACCTAACCTCAGACCCAAACAATCTAACCCACCTCTGGATGTCATGTTCATTGTCATGTTCATTAATTTCGGTGACATGATGTTGTATGCAGATGTATGTAGTGGGTCCGACCACCCTTTCATGCAAAAGAACTGCGATATCAATACCGGGACATACCGCGTCATAAAGGAATGTAATCCTCTATTGCCCGGTGAATAAGAGTCCTGCCTTCGCTTGCTCCAGGGAAGATTTGACCTCTAAGATGTCAGGGAGTGGACTGCTAGCCTCAGTCAGGCTCTGCTACCATCTGCTACCCCATTGAATGTGAACCATAAGAGGTCCTGGAGACAAGTCTGGGCAGAGTGTATTTTGCAGTCGTCAAGCGAATGGTTGACAGAGACAAAGATCTTGGAGAAAATGGAGTCAAAATGAATCAAAGAACTACCACTCACAGCAAATAGCGAAGGGCTGCAGAGAAGGTTAAAGAAGGTTGTCAAGCAGCCTCTGCCAAATCTAAAGCAACCTTCGGATTGTGAGGGACTGGAAATCAGCCTGGTGCCAAGTGACAAAGGCATCGAGAACAGGTGTGAAGTCCACCTCAGTCGGTCGATTCTGCACCTCCTCCTGAACAGCACCTGAGTTTGTCACGGCCCAACATTTTGCAGCTATGAAATGGTGTGAAATCCGGAAGATGAGCTCGGTGGGATCAGTTGGTTTGTCCCTCTAGCGCAGACTAGCTACGCAGTTGTTTGAGCACTTCCACCATCTGCTCCTTCGGTGCATCACTTGGTCCCTGTCTCAATTAGCCAAGACTAAACACAGGATGCTCGAAAGTTGAAAGATGTTGAAAGGTATTCATATCAGGTCTTGGCTGATACATGCTGATACCAATTTGATACCCATGCCATGATTGATTAAGCTAACAGGGCAATATGAGGCTGCAAATGGGTGGCTGGTCTATATACGGCAATGAAGAAAAAGTGCACACTGCTGTCTCCACAACCGTTAGTCATGCGTGACTGATTCAGCACACTTCCGCCGCAAGTCTCCTGGACCATGGTTAGAGCCATTCTGAATTCGTTCGCGGGAATGGATCGTTTGATCTCATCCACCATGTCCGTGAAATCCATCTCTGACAGAACATCTCGAATGGATTGGAGCGTGTCATCCAGATTGCTGTTGCTTGGAGCCGAAAGATGGGCTTCCTGGGGCGAAAAACAGCTGAAGTGGCTCGTCAGCAAGACATTCGGAGGGGAGGAATTGCGGCAGAACCAAAATTGAAAAGGGCAACCGTCAGTTTCAAAGTAGAATCAACGTGAATCCAAGTGAGATTCCCTTCTTGAGGTTGATTCTAGTGGTAGTACTTTGGAGTACCCATCTTTGCTATCTCGGTGGAACTGTTTTCCCTGCACCTTAGGGCCTTAGCCAAGTCGCAGTGTGACCTCGGCGAAAGCTGATGCCTCTACTGGGGACCAGCACATCGTTCGCCTCCTGGAGGCCAGCAACAAAGGGAGCACCAGCATGCGCTTTCGCGAGCTGAATACAAAGCACAGATCTGAGACAACGCTTGAGAACTCACCCACTTCATGGTTTGAACTAGCTCTGCACTCCACGCAAGTTCTTCAAAAAAACACCAAAGGCATCCACACACCGTAAAGGTACCTTCATGGAAGAAACCTCCTCCTTGACCGAAGCGACAACATCTGACAAGCCCTTAGACACAGCGAGGTCAGCCACACCAGTTCTGTCAGATTGCAGTTTCAGCTGAGGTGCTTCAATCGCGTCTGTCACGCGTTTGATCTCCTTGGCGAGGTGTTTGGAAGGTTTTGACGTGTATGAGAGGTATTTGAAACTCCCTTGAATCATCCTACTTGGAGCCATTTGAAACAATGACAAGTTCATCGTATGTCTTGATTCACTCCCAGGCCGTCTTGGTTTCTGTTTTTTCCTCGCCTGCCAGGCAAGGGCCTCTAGGACTCTAGATCTTATCAAGCTTGTCCTCCTCCTCCTCCATCCTCCTCGGCCTCCTCGTCTCCTCTCCTCGCCAAGTCGCCAAGCTGATAGCCAACGTCATTGCCAGCTGCCTCCCCAGCACAGCCAGCTTCCTCACCAGCCTCCTCTACACAACCACTCTATCACAAGCTCGGCAGCTCTCTGGGCCCCGCCGGACCCGAACACTATAAAATGTCAGATAGAATGCCAGATAAACTGTCAGAATATGTGTCAAATGAGAATCCTAGATAGAACGCCAGATTAAATGCTGGATAGAATGTCAGATAACATGTCGGAATAGATGTCAACCTATATGTCAGACAGAATGTCAGAATGATATAAGAATATGCCAGATTTGTCAAATAGAATGTCAGATATGTCAAATTGAATGCCAAATAAAGTGCCGATAGGATTTCAGTTGGTGGGGATCATTCGAAGAAACTCACTTTTTTCAATCAAGTTTGCAAGGCCACAGCAACAACTTCCCTCCAGCCGCCACATCCCTCATTTTCGCCCAGCATCTGTCTCAAATACATCCTTGTCGATTGGGGTCGGATATGCTTGTAACAGTTGTTTGTGCTGCTCCATTGATCGCAAACGCCTGGATTTTAGTTTCAGATCAAGGCAAATGAATCGGCTTTGTGAGTCTGTGTGCGCATATCAAGAATCAAGGTTGAAAAAAAAAAAAACTGGCTTTGGCAGCAGCCAAGGTACCTGATTTCCTCCACAGCCTTGAGATTGTCAGTGCGAACCGTCTGCACAATCTCTTTGGTCTTGGAGATCTCAGAGTCCAAATCATGTTGCCTTGGCTCAAACTGTAGCGCATGTTGTGCTGGCAACACTGCCACAGACAAATGAGAGTGATACATGCGTTACACGGTGTTGTTACCTGCCCTAAATTCTACCACTCCATACCACGCCGTACCACTCCATAGCACCGAAGATATCGACCAAGATTTAAACAGATTGAAACATTTGAAACCTCTTCCATTTTCAATCGCGGCACATGGGCTGCAAGAGCCGCTGGGTGTCCTCCTGGATCTGCCGTCGCAGCTCGGCGAACTTCTCCGACAGGTCGGTGATGAACACGTCCTGCGCCAAGCTTTTGGCACTGGCCTCCCAGGGCAACGGCGGGCACAACCACTGAGACCGGAGAATCCCTCGGAGCTTAACTGATTGAGAAGTTGAGACTGGTTGAGACTGGTTGATGACAAAACCAACAAAAAGTCAGAATGCATCGAAAGGCTTCATCTGAATGACTTTGAGCCCAACAGTCCCGGCCAGTTTAAGCCACCTCGTTTCGAGAGCGGCTCGTAGGTCTTCGTTGAGGAGACCGGCCAAACTCATCTTCATGGGCATGACCAGACGGAGTCAAAAAGGTATCAATTCCTCAGTGGCTGAGAAATGCACCTTGTGCAAGACGATGAAAGCCTCCGTTCAAAAGTGTTAACTTAAAGACTGATGGGGCATTTCCAGAAGTTGCCAGAACCTAACCAAAAAGTAAAAAGATGTAATTAAAGGACCGGATAACCCCACAAGTCAACTCCTTCCAAGAAGCACCAAACAGATGTGAAAATGAGATGGTAAAGGCAGGAAAGAGAAAGGACATGGTGGAAGAAAAATTGTGTTCAAGAACTTGAGTGTGACAGTGCTGTGTGTGACAAAGTTGTGTGTCAAGAAGTTGTGTGTGACAGAGTTGTGCGTGACAAGGTTGTGTGTGACAGAGTTGTGTGTGAAAGTGCTGTGTGTAACCAGGTTGTGTGTCAAAGAGTTGTGTGTGGTGTGACAAGGTTGTGTGTGAAAGAGTTGTGTGTGAAAGTGCTTTGCGTGACCAGGTTGCGTGTCAAAGAGTTGCAATTGACAAGATTGTGTGTGAAAGAGTGCTGGGTGACAAGGTTGTGTGTGAAAGAGTTGTGTGTAAAAGTGCTGTGTGTGACCANCAATTGACAAGATTGTGTGTGAAAGAGTGCTGGGTGACAAGGTTGTGTGTGAAAGAGTTGTGTGTAAAAGTGCTGTGTGTGACCAGGTTGTGTGTCAAACAGTTGTGTGTGATAAGGTTGTGTGTGAAAGAGTTGTGTGTGAAAGTGCTGTGTGTGACAAAGTTGTGTGTAAGTTGTATGTGGAAGTGCTCTGTGTGAAAGACTTGTGTGTGTGT
>BGPT01000156.1:394-26495 GCA_003297045.1 Symbiodinium sp. clade C Y103 | reverse complement strand
AGGCCGCCACCAGAGCCAGCCCAGTGCCGTAAGTGCCACGCCTGCCACACAAAACGAAGGCAGATGTCACCAAGTGCCACGCCTGCCACGCAAAAGAGGGGCAGCGTCACAGGGCCCCAGCGGCGACCAAGGCCGCCACCAGAGCCAGCCCAGTGCCGTNTGCCGTAAGTGCCACGCCTGCCACACAAAACGAAGGCAGAGAGAGTTGTGTGTGACAATGTTGTGTGTGACAATGTTGTGTGTGAGAGAGTTGTGTGTGTGACAATGTTGTGTGTGAAAGAGTTGTGTGTGACATTGTTGTGTGTGTGAGAGTTGTGTGTGACAATGTTGTGTTTGAGAGAGTTGTGTGTGACAATGTTGTATGTGTGAGAGTTGTGTGTGACAATGTTGTGTGTGTGACAGTTGTGTGTGACAATGTTGTGTGTGTGAGAGTTGTATGTGTCAATGTTGTATGTGTGAGAGTTGTGTGTGACAATGTTGTGTGTGTGTGTGAGAGTTGTGTGTGTGACAATGTTGTGTGTGTGAGAGGACGGAGGACGCGGGAGGAGGAGGAGGAGGCGGCGGCGGCGGAAGGCGGGAGGTGCAAAGAAAAAAACAAGAACCCCACACAAAGTTGTGGGGAAAAAGTATTTGCTGGTGACTGTACACCAGGATGCGAGTCCAATTCTGTCTGCCCTCATTTGCCTTGGAGATGTCCAAGGTGCGAAAGCTCGAAGTCTGTGAACTTGGATTGGACTTGGGCCCCATCGCAAACGGCGTGGCAGCCACCTGAAGACCAACATCTCAACCATCCGAGTCTTCCCCAATGATTCCAGGTCGATTTTCAGCCAGTGGATGATGGATATCTTTATAAGTCTTTATACATCTGTTAATCCAACCCACCCCTACCCAAATTTTGAACGGAGACAAAAAGGATCAAAAAGGACTGGATGAAGCTGCACAAAACCTCTGGAGATCTTTGGAGGCTTGAGTCCTTGAGTCCGTTTGAGTGACCCCCACCATCCCCCACCTGTTTCACATCCAGGCCATGTCTCAAGGGATCGCTCTCCATGTATCGTGTGTCGCCCGTGTAGTTCCGGAACTGCCCGGGACCACTCGCCACTGAACCAGCCACAGGGGCCGGGTCGTTGCTTCCATGGGGTGGATTCACCAGGTCTGCCTGGAAGGGCTCAAACTCAATGTGCCAAAGGAGTTGGGTTGATGGGATTCTGAGCATAGACATGGCTTCACCCATACCCTTTTTTTATCAAGCATTGACCTATCTTTCATATTCTGATTTTTTTGAATGCAGTTATATGATATATGATACAATCAATCAATTCTACTAGACTAGACCTGTATTTTGGTTGGTAACATCCCCTTCTTTGATCTTTGCCCGCCACCCTGTCCCCATCCCCACATCCCAGGGGTCCTTCTGCTGCCGGCTGGGCGACCGCCGCTTCCCGCGCCGCGAGGAGTCGGGCCGCCGCGGTGCGATCTCCACGGCCACCTGCCGCGCGTCGCGGTCGGGGCGCTTGGGCGGCGGCAACGCCACATCCATGGCACACGACAGTGACGCCAGTGCCGGCAGATGGCTTAGACAGCTGGGAAGTCCAAAAAAGTCCGGGGCAAAAGGATGCAGAATGGAACAGAATTCTGATGTGCAAAGGAACAGAACACTTTCGTGAACATGTTGTACAAGTAGCATGCTTTCAGATCGACTGTTTCTTGGGGCTCTTGATTGGTGCTTTGTGAGTGTGACAATTTGTAGCCATGGAGACAGCTCGTTGGTGAAGTATTGAGTTTCTGGGTCGAGCTTCATGTGCAAGTGGTTCTTGTTCTTTTTGTCATGTTGTCTATGTACAAGCCGAGGTAGAAGGCTGCACAAAAATGGCAGAAAGATGTGACACTACGAGATACAGGCGGCTTGCTGCAAGCCATACAATCTGGACTTGTGGTCTGATGTGATCTGGATATCCCCTTTGAGGGCCGCTACTGTACGGATTCAGTCGTGCGATCAACGTCTCTGCTGCTTCTTCAGCGAGCTCCTTTCCATGAATCGAGAACAGAGGCAGGGAATCACCCAGTACTTGCCTAACCTCCCAAACTCGTCTACTGTAACAGTCTTCAAGTTCCCCAGAAAAAAAAAAAACACTCGGTAGTCAACCTACACCCAATAAGATGTGTCACACTCGAATCGCGTCCTGAGTCTCTCGATCGCGGCTTCCATACTTCTCTAACATGCCAGGGATGTTGCGAACCTTGGTCTGAAGCTCACCGCGGGCAGATTCTGGAGAGGTCACTAAGTCACTAGAGACCAACATCGTTAGAAAAGTGCGTGTAGAATCCAGGAAAGGCCAGGTGCGGATGCAAGGAAGTCACCAGATTGTATCAGCACCAAAACAAAAGCTGATGGCTACACCTTCAAAACATGGCATCTGGATCTAAGCCCAAACTGAAAAACTCTGGGGCGCACAAATAAAAAACGTGTTAATTCCCTCTTGGAAGACTCCTGGACCCAGGACGCAGACCAGCAGAGGCTCGGCCGCCTCAGCCGAGCAATTAGCCAGAAGCGACATCCGGACCTGTTTCTTTCTTCATAGTGGTTTGACCCAAAGGCAACTGAAAAATATTGGAACGGATTCTGAAGTTAGCCAAGATATGCCAAGATCATCTTCTCAAGTCAGGCGCCAATGCCAATAACGCATCCTGGTCCTTGTTGATCTAAACTTCGAGGTGCCGCTGCAACTGCAGATGCTGCCGCTGAGGAGATGGCTCGACCCACCTCCTGGTGCAAGCTGATGATACCTTCCAGCTGCAATGAAGCAACAAGCGACGCAACAAAACAGATAATAAAAGGTCCCTTCGTGGGCCAAAAGAAAGTAATTTCTACAAACCGCGCTGTCGAAAGTGGAATCCCATGGAATCCCTAAATGACTGGCTTGCTGAGGCATCCTGTGGAAACTAACACAGCGGAGCATGTTGTCCCTGCGAGTCCAAGCCTTTCAAGGCTGCCAGACTGGTTGTAGAGTCCCTCATCAAGACCTGCACGGCTGCAGCATGGGACCCGCTATCAAGGATCAACAACGGGGCAGATAGGCTTGTAGCTGGGCCAAGGGGTGCCCAAAAGGTTGCACAATCTAAAAACGCGTGTATCATCACGTATCACACATACTGTCTCAGGTGTTGGCATATCTACCCATTCCTAGTTGAATGCTGAATATTGAAGAAGACGTGATCCGATTTGCACGGTCCCACCCGAAGAACGAGCCTTCAGTTCCAAGCTGGCAGCCGCACAGGCCTGACTCTTTTAAGGTTCAACTCAAGTCGAAGCAAGACGAAGATTAACAGATTATATAATGGGAAGATGTTATATAGATTCATGTATATTCATGTTGGGATTTATGATAAGCATAAACGATACTCAGGGACGCAGGGAGTTAACCAATCAAAATCATGGGGCACCACTTGAGACCAAGCCGTAAGGGACAAAAGCTAGCTGGGAGGGTAAAGGTAGAAGGTGTGGTGTGAGGAATTGGGAGTTACGAAGTGGAGAGTAGGTCTGATGATGCTGATGAGGCTGATGATGCTGATGATGCATGCTGATGACATGGCAACGATGAGCCGGGGGATGCCAGGGGGGTGGAGCCAGGGCAAAACGGCTTGCAAAAAAGCCAGCAGGGGGAGGTGATACTTAATTGTGAAGTTTCACGCGACTGGCGATTGCAGCTAAGCTCAGTACCTTGCTAAAGCAAAACGGACTTCAGCTAGCAGAAGCTAGCTTTCGTGAAAACAAAGCGGCAAAACCCATGAGTGATCTCCAAATGCTGAACCGCGTTCTAGCTTCTAGCATGTCAATTTCAATCTGTGAGTCTACATGATTCTAAATGATCGATTTCAATGTCGAAACCCTAGGAACTGGCAAGCGGGGATTTTCCTCTGTGAAGCATGCATAAGCATGCTACATTGGAGTGGTCTGAGTCACCTTCTCTGGTTCTTCCGAGGCTTGGCCTTGGGCTTCGCGGCCTTACCTTTCTTCTTCTTCTTCTCCTGCTTTTTCTTCCAGGCGACAGCCACCTTGAAGGAGCGCTCCAGCTCCGCCTCCGAGTGGTCCTTGGGCTTCACCCTGAAATTTCGATTGGCTCCACCAACATGGCATTGGGCGTGCCACTTTTGCTCCCGCACGTACCACTTCACCCCTGGGCATGGCACCTTGGGTTGGAACACCGGCAACCCAGCATATCTGTTTGCCAGCGTAGGCACCGGCTTCACCTGCAGCTGCAGGCCATGCTTCTCCCGGAGCTCAAGAGCCTTGGCCTCGGCCGCGGCCTTTTCGGTGAAGTGTCCGCCATGAGTCTTCTCATTGTTTTTTACGATCTGTACCACCCACTTCCCCCATTTCTTCTTCCACTGGACCCCAGGCACTTCGCTGGTGACGTTGGGGTCCTTCGGCTTGGGCTCTCTGAGGATGCCCTTCTCGACCAGCTCTGCGCGGAAGGCTTTCGCAGCCTTGAGAGCTGCTGCATCGGCCTCGGCCTCAGTGCAGCCTGGGACCATGAACTTCTTCACAGCAAATCCTCGTGAAGTCCAGCTGAATTTTCCTTGGGAATCAAGTTTGGGAAAGTGGACCGCCCATGCAAAGGCCTTGGTGCTCCACCCGATGTCCCGCACCCCACTTTGCTTTGCCAGTTTGCATCTCCTGAGCTCAGCTGGCGTCTGCTCCGCGGCAAGCAGTAAGGGATGCTCAGCAACTGCCATTGCCACTGTGGCTCCTTTGTTCTTTTCGTCTGTTGCCGTCGCCTCCTCGTTTGCCACTCCCACAGATTCAAACACTTCCAGACCTTGCATGGCATGGCTGCTGTCTGCCGATGCGAGCGCACCTGTTTCATTCGTGACATTCTTCACACTATCAGCAACTTCCTTCTCTTCAAAACTTGGCTCTTCTGCTGTCACGCTCGCTTGTCTGTCACAGCCAGCCAGGCGGCGGATGTACTTCTCCATGTCCACAGTCTGCCTAATCAACTGCAACCAGAGATCATCCGTCTCCATTTTCCCTTTCTTTGGGCTTTTGGAACAGACCTCATGCTCCGCACCATCGGCAGGCATTGCGCGGCATGTCAGGCGGCGGCGCTTAGCAGCACCGGATGCCTCGAAGGACTCCATGGCTCGGGTGGGAAGATTCGGGTTCCCAGGCCAGCCTTTCTGTATCGCCTGGGCTGCTCTACGCACACAGAGCCCAAAAATGGAATCGGCGAGACATATGAAAGATTTTGAAAGTGCCGCTACACTACATAAACACCTTAGATCTGAAACTCCGAAATGAACCACACCGCAAAACAGGATGAAACTAAGACAGCTAGGCCATTCATCCAGGCCATCATTTCAATTTTGTTCAACAAATTACATCGGAGTACAATTTTGCAAAGAGGCCACTTTTCGGCCAGGAAACTCTTGATGATGTTGAAGCAGTCAGGTTTTGAAACCATTTTCAGCGGCAGCTGTTCATGAACTAGCCTGGATTGGCCGGGGATGGCATGCCACCACTTTGCCACAGTCTTCAGCCTGGACCACAGCAACACATCCAAATGCAGGATGTGCTTAAACAGACGCAACGCAGCAAAACTTCAGCACCTTGCGGTTCTCCGTCAGAACGCTCTGAATCTTGTCCTGATCGATTTCTTGCTCAGAACCTGTCCAGGCGAATCCCATGCTTAGTGATGCCCCAGTCAGCCCATGATTTCCCAGGTCCTGCGAAGTAGATGGAGTTTCATCAATAGACACTGACCACAGCTCGTCCAATACTACAGACCCGTACATCCCCCATCAAAAATGCGAGATGAGAGTTGTGACATACAATTGGATTTACCCCCTGATCCGGCATTAACAAATCTTCAAAATGTTTTGTTTTGTTGGCTAAGAAGGGAAGATCCTTTCTGCCACCTGACAGCTCTGAAAATAGTGCCTTGGCGCCCCCACCTGAGTTCACCTCGTCCGTGTCGCCTCAGACATGTGGATCATTTCCAAATTGCTTCAACTCCCTATGCCCAAAAGCTTCAAAGTATTGGTGGAGGCTCGTGAAATGTAACAAAAGAAGGTGAATCCTTGGTTCCATTTGGTTCAGGTGTTTATATCATCTTATATCATGTTTCCATATTTTTCCTCACTCTGGTTAAAGTCTCCTGAGGTCCCAGCTGTTGTGTCGTCTCTGTGAGCGATTGGGACGTGGGGCCGTGGGCCTCAACACTGTTGCTGTGGGGGCGCCGGGTCACCATGGCCACCGTCGGCTGAGCATAACACCCACCACGCATCTCAGATCGCGTCACCCTGCGACCGTCAGAGCCACCATGGGGCGATGGATGAAGACTTGGCCATTGTGAAAGTATCCGTTTAATGGAGATACTGTAGAATCTGTATGTCGAGGATTATAGATGGAAAATATCCGTGGAATCCATGACAATCCATGAAATCCTTGAGAGCTATGTGACATATATGTGTGTGTCGTTTGTGTCGCTTGTGGAACAGTCTCAAGCACTCCATTTCAGCACAACCATGGCCCCGCCTGGGGACCTCATCAGGCTTTGGATCCTCCCTGACAACTTCCTTGACATCTTCCTTGGCATCTTCCTTGGCATCGTCCATGGCATCTTCCCTGGCAATCCACAGTGGGGTACAAGCCCAAATCCAACGCTTTTTGTGGGGAATGAGCAAAACACCGATCACCCATCCAGCCAAATTCATGGTTTTTTCCACATGACCAACATATCGCCATCAGGCCCAAAAGAAGAACTGACATTGCTGAAGGGAAACAAAGTAAAAAAGTTTGACCCTGCCTTGGTGCTCGGTCAAGGCTTGGGGGCAGGCTAGCCTTAGCAACATTGGTCAAGACAGCAAATGACAGCAATAACAGATATATAATAATAGCATACCATTGGTCAAGAAACGAATGTGTGAATGGAATAGTTGAACAGTTGTTGCGAATTCCGTTGTTCAAAGAATTTCAAGCATCTGCAGTGGTTTCGGCATTGCAGACCTGTTGTCCTTTTCCGTCGATCCCAAAATTGGGACATCAGTGTTTAAGTTTCAGCGGGATTGAGACAGAGATAGGCTCCCAACTGATGTCCGATGAGCCCTTCTCTGCCTACCTATGAGAGCCAGCAAACACCAAGGACAATTGAAATGACAATTGGCACTGACGCTTTAAAAAAATGAGGTTTCCTCATCTTCGCGTTCTGAGATTCTTCTCCCTTGGGAGACAGGAAATCCCCGGCCCCAGCTGCCCCGCTGTCCCCGGACCTTTCTCGGTCTTTCTGGGCGAGGGTTTCTCTGAGCCTGGGCATGTTGAGGCCACTAGGAGGGAGGTTCGAGTTTGCCGCAAGTTCGCAGCATCTGTATCAATTGCTTGTACTTGGCTATGCCCACTGCTTACAACTGATGTTTAGAGGATTTTAGAGGCGTGGGTGTGGATCCTTCAGTATCCAGAGTTGTAAAGTGAAGCCTTCCACCCAACAAGTCAACAAGTCGCACGTCGAAAGGTTTCTATGACCATAAAGATGTTAGAAGAATACTCGAATGCTAAAAAAAATCAAAAGCGAATGATGCCCGTCACACCATCTCTCCTGCCCCAAGTTCGTGAAATTACAAACCTTGATGCTATGCCTCTCTTCAACTGAACTGTTTTCTTTTGACATTGTCTGTGTGTAAGTGTAGCCGATGTAGATTTACAATTCCCCTTGGTGTCTAAGTATAATCCAAGGGCAGCATGTTTGCTGGGGTGCCATGACCAGGCTCTGCTTGAGCATTCTGAAGTTCAGCCTGCTTTGGGAGGGTGCACAAACTTCTGGCTGACCAATTCTGCTTCCAGAAAGCGCAGCTCAGTGGAGGGTCAGCCTCAACAAATCGTGCAGAAATTGTTTATCCCAGTGTGCGACAAGTGGCCTCCCATCCGTCATCGTGGAGCCGTAGAGTCACTCTTTCTTCCTTTCACTTGGCTGCACATGCCGCACCAAAGAAAAACAAAAGACATATAGAAACGCTTTGTCGAGCACTTCTGATGTGTCAAAGCTCAACATTTGCCATCATCCAGGCGGTGAATGTCTTTGTGTTGTTTCATGCAAATGGGCATCTGTCAACGAATGTCAACAGCACGACCTTCAAGGTCCCCCTGACATCACCAGCCACAGTCTGATGTATACAGCGGATCTGCTAAGGGGATCTCAACATTTTTTGACCCATCCCCACCTTTGTATCCATGGAATCCAGAGCCAAGGACACCAACAGGTCTCCAGGGAAGGCAGGGAAGTCCTGGCTGGAGACAGAAGGGAGCAACAGACAGTCCATAGCGGTGCCATAGCGACCAAGATCGATCAAGAATGGGCCAAATGGGCCTTTCCTTGAAGATTGCAACTGATAAGAATCATTGACAATTGGCATTCTTCATGGAGATTAGAATTGGCAAGACCTCGTATTTTCGAATTGGTTGGTCCGAGAGTTCGGATGGACCCAAGAATCTTTTGTGGACCGTCTCAGTTAAGTTGAGAAACTGTTGGGCTTAGTTAGATGGTTTCAAAATGTGTCAAAAGAAAATCTTCATCTTCACCAGGGGAAGAAAGTTGATTCAAGCGAGGCCAGCAGAACGATCTGCGACGTGGGCAGCAGGCCCTGCCATTCAGCTGGGTGGCCAAACCGCAGAAACAACGGTCACATGCGGGGTCCAATGAAAATGTGAAGTCTGGGATGAATCCTCGTTGATCTCAATGGATGGAGAGCCAATTTTGAGGCAGTTTTGTTTGGCATCCCCACCGTCGGAAGATTTCTGAAGCATATCAAACGACATCACAAGTGTGTTGGCAAGATTGGCACCTGGACCAAGCAACCAAAGTCAATCATCGCTCCTTCCTGCAGAGTTCGCGGCGGGGTCCAAAAGCAGCCCTAGAAATGGGATTGGAAGACTCAGCACCATTCGGTCCTGTGATTTGGAAGGAATTCTGATGAGTCCATGTCTTGATTGCATATTCTTGCGGATTCGCATCCACCAAAGCGGCTTGTGGGAAACCAGCAGTTCAGAAATCCAGCCCATAGGGGCCGCATACCTCATCATATCGGCATCACAGTTCTACTGGGTTCCCAACCTCGACAAAGTCGGTCACCTCGAGTGACACAAATGTAAAAGAGGACACACTCACAAACCTCATCAAACTGGGGAAAATCAGAAAAAATGGTACACGTACCAAAAGGATGAAAAAGGCATTGTAAGGATGAAAAGATTGACACGAGACAGTTTCAAAGGTCCGGGACATAGACTACAAGAAAAAAAACGTTTGAACTAGTTGAAACTAGTTGAAACTGTCAGACACAGATTCGGAGTTCATGGAATGGCCTTTGCTTGCAAAGCTCGCGCTTGCAGTCCAAGTCACCCTCCCCTGCACAAGGTCACCCTCTGTGAAGCTGCTGAGCGGGCGCCTTAGGCTTGACATGGCTTTATCCTACCAGCTTGCATCGACTTTAGCTGGACAACAGCGGCTGGAGGCCAATGCTTTTCCATCAGAATACTGATCCATCGCAAGTGCTGCAATGTTTTCTGGAATGACATGCCTCAATCTCACTAGATCTGAGACGACCTCCAACAGTTTGCCAAGCTCTGTACCATTTCGACCTGGGTCTCGAAGGAGCAGAGCCTGTACAAGTTGCTGGTTTGCGGACTCAGCTGCTTTTGATGTAATACAATGAATGATACAAACAAATCCCGAGCAGCAATCGGGCTCCCATGTGTTTTAGCATACCGAGACCGTTTCATGAGCAGGACAAACCCAAGAGATGACCACCCCATTGCTTGATCCTCTTCCACCCCATATCTCCGTAGCCTCCAGATTCCACTCGTGCGGCTCGTTCCCAGCGAGCATTCGCCTGCGATTCTGGACCAACAAGTAGCTTTGAGAATATCGAGACCGATTACAAACAGGGACCATCCCCTCCATCACATGTCACCCTTCCAAATGCATAAAGTTGTCTACAGTCTATTCTTGGGGCAGTGTTCTCCATGCACCAGCATCACAGTACCCGCCTTGGGCGTCGGCTCATCGCCGGGAGTCCATAGGCCTCGCAACAATCTGAACTGCGGTCCAAGAAAATGCTCTTTCTCACTTGAATTTAGTCTCAAAAACTACGAAATGAAGTACATTTAAGTACATTGGGTGGCGTCTCACGATTAGTTGCACAGTCCCGATAGAATTGTCCAACTTGACACAATACAAATAGAAGTCTGATCCGGGACCACAAATCACTCCAAGGCTGAAGCCGCGCGCTTTGATGCCAGCTGCATGGCCTGCAATTGAGACACGTTTCAACCAGGTGGACAGCGGGCGCCAATGCACGCAGGAGCATCTTCACTGTTTTGAGCCATACCTTTTTGTTGGCCAGTGTTGTTGTTATGCACCAAAATGTTGTGCCCCTAGAAATCTTGGATCATCTCAGTCTTAGAAGGCAGACATCTCGGGGGGTCCTCTTCCATAAGCTTTTCCACCGACTTTCCCTGGCCAAAGGGAAGCCCTAGAAAAATGAGGTCAGAGTGAAAGAGGATGAAAAGATGATGAAAGATGGTCACGTCACTGGGCATCCCAAAACAGTCTTGGCGGGTTTACTTGAAAACAAATAAAAACAAGAAGGCACTCTGATTTGACCAGAATTGCACTCCAGTAGAATGCTCTTGCAGCGGCGCAATACGCCAACCCCCCAGCTGCTGTGGCTCCTTTGGTGAGGGTCACTTCGATGGGTGTTCGCCTAGGATTAAAGAAAGAAGATGAAAGAATTCCTTTGTCATTGTATTCATGCTCTTGGATGCTCTTGGCCCATCCCAATGATGAGGACCTTAAACATGGTCTCCTCGAGATTCTAGATCTTCTAGAGAATTGGGGCATACTGACACAATGCTAACAGCTCAATTGAGCTCATCACAGCTTCACGGCATCCCGATCATATCCTGGACAAACATCGCTTGGAAAGATGCTGATGGGAATCAAAATATTGGAACCTGTAATGGGGGTTTCAAGTTGCTCCAGCTGCATGACCTCTTGGGACCCAAATAACCCTCGGTTCCGACTCCGTTCCCCAGTTTGCCTGAAGCAGTCTATAGATGTTTGTAGGTTGTTTCTGTCACAACACGTCATGAATCCTGCCCATCAGAATGTCCTCGGCCCCAGGATCCCCAAGTTGGAAAACTCCAGAAAGGAAAAAAAAAACGCACAAGTTCAAGCAACACCCAGATCTCTTCAGTGCCCCGTTGCGCACCATCATCACGCATGGCTGCACGCCCTGCGGACTTGGCGCGGGGGCCACGCCTGGGATGCCGGCCCTGATGGAACCGATGAGTTGAGAATTTCGGTATGGATCAAAATGGATCAAAACCCAAAGTCGATGGGTCTTTTGGATGTTCATTCCACCTACGGATCTCTATGGATCTCTGTGGATCTCTATGCTTTTGAATGGTTTTGAGTTTTGACTGACCCATTCCCATGTGATTCCGTTTTGGTGTACAACAAAGACACCGACAAACCAACCTAGCATTTGCTGCATGACATGAGCAAGACAAATTAATGTTATTCAATTTTAACCTATCTAATATCCAAAAATCATGTTGTCAACTTGTAATGTCAATGGGTACGCCTGGGTAACGACTCTGCTGAAACATCCATAATCAAATCTTTGCAGATGGCCCAGGAAGACATTGTGCCATATTGTGCCACTGAATGCACTGGGGCCGAGGCATTGGACCTTTTCCAGCCTGAACTGGAACGATGATGTCATGATGTCATGATGTCATGATGATGTGATGATGTGATGATGTTGTCCAGGTTTGTCCAGGTTTGTCCAGGTTTGTTTGCTTTCTGGATTCCTGCAACCTTTTCAATAACAAATATTATGCGTTTCCTGTTTTGATCTTTGGACATGATTGGATATATGATATATGTGATACGTGATTAGTAGACTCAAAAGACGAAGAAAACTCGAAAGCAAATCGTGCACTATAGTGTAACAATATAATATACAATCTAGAACCTAAATGTTCTGCACATGACCCTGTCTCTGCATCTATTTAGTCGATTTTGGTCGTAGGAGTGTAAAGCAAGGCATCAACTCAGAACCCTTTCGCTTAGCCGCCTCTGCCGGATCCGGTCGGAACAGAGTAGAGCCCTTCGAAGTGGTCTTGCCCTGAGGTTTTGGATCCCAAGTCGATGCTGATGTCCCTGGTAAAATGTGCCCTTCATCCTGTGAACCCACCATCTTTTGCACTTGATTTTGACCCAATCGAGTGGCACTTCTAGCAGCTGAGACAAAGGCCTTCCGGGCCCCATCTTTACTCCAAAAGGTAACGCTCTCACCCTGCCAACACCGTGCATAGGTCAAATATGATTTTTTGTGCCATATGCACATGAGAAGTCGGCCCTACTTCACGTCGTACTGAGTCAAGTATTGGAGAACCATCAGGGCTTCGACAGCAGCTGGCAAGTTGTCCGCTGAGACTCTAGCCCAGAAGCCATCCTCGGCCCCATGTTCTTCGCCGTGATCCTGGACATGATCAAACTGAAGGCAAAAGAGTTTGCTCCTTACACAATTTTGCCAGCAAGCTAAAAGCAAACCGAAATTTCAAATCTCTGCACGCATCAAACCTCCTTCTCGTGCCACGTTGGAGCGTCATCAGCCTACGTGGAAGCTGCAAACAAGTGTGGTGGAAACAGTTTGAGCCAAAAGAAAATGGGTGAGTACACAATGTGCGGACAATGGACAAGAAGCATCAGGCGACGTGATGGCAAGCTGGAATCCTACCAGCGCAAGCAAAGAGACAAGTTGTTTGCTATATCTGTGTCCCTTTCTCTTTTGGCAAGTACATGTTCTTTCAAATAATCCATGGATGTCAATGGTTTGGTGCCCATAGGCTTCTGGTGTGCCTCCTCAAGCGGCTGACTGGAGGAGGCTGCGTCTTCAACCTGGCAGCCCAGGCCAAAAAGTCAGGACTGTGATCAGTCATCCCATCAAGATACTCAACCGGCAAAAACATGCAAGTGCTGCAAGGTGAAATTAACAAACAGGCCAAGCACGCTTCATTTTCTCCAAATGAGAACTCTAGGAATTTACATTGAATCCTCGCCCCTGCCTCTTCCATGGTCTGACTCAATGCAGTTGTTTCTTCACCCTCGGGACAGGATCAAGTAGTAGTGACTCGTGACAGAAAATCAAACCCAGTTTGATGCCCCGAAAAGAAGGTACTTACTACAGTTTAAAGTCCAAAAGAAAAACACGCCATGCCTCCAGGTCTCCTTCGAGCCAGCTCTTGGGAGCCTGCCAACATAAAAATGCGCTAGGTCACTAGGTGCTGAAGTTTCGTGTGGCAAGTCCAAAGAAAAACCTACAGAACTTTTTGAAGCGATCAAAACTTTTGGGGGCTGAATGGTTCCAAAAATAGGACTATATATGATGGTTTGATATTGCTCGCCATATCGCCCAGCCTGCTCGAAACTGTCATCTAAACCAGGGGAGCTGCTCCATGGGCCTGTCTCGTGGTCACTAGTCAGTAGGCAAAGCTGTGGCTTTAGGGAAAAGTTATGATAAGTTCAGCAAATTTGATTCCACTGGATTCAAAAAATCTACAGCAATGGATCAGCCAAATTTGATAAATCCTGTTCTCAGAGCATCTAAAACTTTGAACTGTTGAGATCAATTACCAGTACAAGCTTGCACAAAAGAAGAGCAACTTTAGTCACCGCGAAAGGGGCATTCAAAACTTGAAGGTGGCATTGCATGAGCAATGCAAAATTATGTCCCTTTTCGAAAGGAGATGATCCTGTTTTCCTCCCAGCCGCAAAGGGTATCCGGCCACAAGTGATTGAAATTGGACAATGGGCCACAATCTATCTGTTTCAAGTCTTGTCATCCTCCAGTAGTTCCTCTATCACCTGCTGCGGGGGGAGTAAGGTTTCCCTCTGCGACACTAACTGCAGTTGACCATTGGAAAGGATGATGCTGTATGGCTCGTCGGTCATGGACTGCTTTGATGCATCCAATTGCTGAAATGCAGCAACAATTCGACCATCCATATTCTGCAGCTCTTCTAAACCTGCTTGCTGCGCTAAGTCTTCAATGGGTTTTCGCAGAATCTCCATCACTTCCAGTTGCTTGGTGTATGGATGGATCAGCAGCTGGGATCCACTTGAGATCATCTGAAGCATTTCTTTGATGCCAAAAAACCTTGGGTCACCACTTTTGATTTCCACAGGCCTTCCCAGATCATCCACAGCATCCACTTCTGCTGTGACCAGAACTCGGAATTCGCCGATGCGCAAAAGCTGAAGGTGTTCATGTGTCGTCAGGTCATGCAAGCCATACATGTCCTGTCCAGTCACAAGCCGTTCAAATTGAAATCCCCTCTGGCCAAAATTCTGCTCGTAGGTCTTGTGTTTGCTCATGACCACAATGTTTGTGCCAGGGCACTTCTGCGCCAAATACGTGGCATCTTTCTTTCCTTTTTCGCAGAGAAATGCCAAGATGCTGCCACCGATGAGGAAGTCGATGTCTTGAAGATCCACTCCTCTCTTCGCTGTCACATGGAGACATGCCATCATACCGCCATGGAAGGGAAAGCTGCCAGCAGAGGTCCGTTGAGGTTTTAGCTCCCGGAAGCTCACAGGCAACTTCACGTCCTCCAGAGCGAGCCGAGTTACTGGATCATCTCTGATGTCATCAGCTTCAAGGCCATCTCTGATGTCATCAGCTGTGACTTGCCCCATGCTTTTCTTTGGGCCACTGGGCGGTTTCCAGGCATAGAAACCCAAATCCTCAAGCACTTCAATGGAGGGAAGAAACGATGAGGCAGCTGTTGAGCTTCCCAAGTTGGAACGCTTCTGGACACTTCTTGGGGGCAGCGTTGAACCACAAAATGTTATGCAGCCAGAACTACAGTGGCCATAGTAACCGTAGTAAGTAAGACTGACGAGTAGCAATACCTTGCGAAGTTTGGCTTTCCACATCTTCCATGAAATCTTCCGAGCTTCGCGAAAACGGATTGCGTACTCACATGAGTGTGAAAGAGCCCAAAAGCTTCAGCAAGGACGATTTGATGAAAAATTGATGTGTTTCAACTGTTTCAACCTGTTTCAACCCATCCACACCTTTCTTCGTTGGTGGGTGGTACCCCATCGACCCCAGGCAGCCTTTGGCAGCTTTGTTCTGCCCATGACCTAAGGGAGGTGAAAAAGTAATTATGAAACAATTTAAAAGGGAATGAGTTCGGAATTAAGCGAATATCCGAATATCATTTAAATATAATGAAATGTCAGTCACAGGATGTCACAGGTACATTTTCTGTGACTTCTTGACACCATGAAGTTGAAATCCTATGGCTGCTTGCTGTATCACTGGGCTGCTTGCGGAAGAAGCCCAACTTGGAGCTGACTTGCACCGAGCGCGCAGATTCCTGGTACCAGGTGAGTTACATACGGTGCATTGATTGTAGTGAATTATGGTCACTTATGTCTAAGTTTCCTTTGCAGCTGTTGGACCAACCTGATTCGAGTTGCGAGGCTCGGCAGGCTCCTTCGCCACGCTCTGGGAACCTCACACTGCAGTCAGGGACGGTCTGAGTCTTAGCACGTCATAGACACCAGGTGGGCCGTGATATCCCACTCCTTAGGTCATGGCCATGTTCTCGTCCTTCATCTGCTCCTCGGCAGCCGCTCTGCTGGAAAGTAGAAATTCACAGTTTGCTTCTAGTATGAGTCCCAACAGGTTGCTAACACATAGATCCTGTTTAGCAATTGGGTATCTAGATGACCAGATGAATATTTAACAATTACGAGTATGTATCTACATGGATGACTGGAATAAAGTTTTGCAGATCCCAGATGGTCTCGAAGACCATTCGACGCATCCAGCTGGTGCAGTTTCCGGCCTTCGGGCACTGGTTTTGCTGGCTTTCTTCTGGGGCCTGCAGTCAGCGGCCCAAAATCATAATCTAATACATTCGACTGGGGATGGGTCAAAATGATAATACTAAAGATGTACTAAAAGCTTCTAGAAACGACATTAAAAAGAATAAAGAAGAATTGTATAAATTTGTGATCTGTGGGCCCATTGGAACTCCAATCCTGATCCATGCCTGAATACAAGATTTGTTGGCAATTGGCCCGCGGTGATCTAGAGAGCTTCAGTGCCTGCTACTGGGGATTGCAATACAGATCCAGGACCTGCCCAATGCAAATGCGAGCTTCCGGGCCGAAAAATCCCAGAAGGGCACTTCGCGTCATCAGGTGCTCCTCAAAGAAGCTGATAGAAGCTGATCAGTCTGGGGGCCAGGTTGTGGTTCTATATGTTCCACGCAACAGAATTTACAGAACTTCATCCGCTTCCATCCGCTTCCATCCGCTTCCATTAATTTCCTATGAATTGACGGGTTTATTCCACTCATCCCATCAACCGGGGATGGCTCTTCGCACCACTGGGGAAGCTACGGCAGGTTAAAAAGGTGCCAGGCCATGGCCACGGGCACCACGCATTGAAAGTTGGAGATTTTAGCCGTTGAAACATCTTGAAACTTTGGGTAAACCATAGGAAACCCCCAAGTTTCCAGTAACTTTCAACATCAACTGGTGTAAGTTAGATTCGTTTAGGACATGTATCGACATGTTTTGACTGCGGGTAGGACAGGCTGTTACAGTAGATTGGGATTGCTGCTTGGGCTGGGGTTGGCAGAGTTGGCGGAGTTGGCTGGTTGGGTCCCACTGGGTTGGCTTGGGCGCTTGGCACTGAGCTCTGATAGCTCCAGCTTGGACCAAAGGCGCAAGGCGCAAAGCGACGAATGGCAGTGGCAAGAAAAACCCTACAATGTCGCTGCCATACTTAGTCCTGTTTCATGACAATCCCCAGCATGGAATAGTTACACAGTAGGTGGCCTAGAATACTCAAAGCCAAAACAACTTTCTATCATGCTCTCCAGGGGTCCAGCATCTGACTGGAACCTCCCACGTTCCATGTCTGTACTTTTCTCACGTGCAACAGATCTTACCTTCCACTCCAAAAAGGAGTGGAACGGCGACTTGTCTGCAGGGCGGCTCATGTCCCACATGCACTCTCCCAACCTGCCACTGCCACCTTGGGCAAAACACGTCTTAGGCATTGTCAATGGTTTTGATTGAATATGTTGAACTTGTTCCCACATCGGAGAGACTGCAGTGCCGTCCACTAGGACCACTAGGATCACTGGTAGGATTCCCTATCCAGCGCTGGCAGCGAATTTTTGCCATTCTGGCACCTCAACAAAACAAATCAGAACTACCGCTAGCGAAACCTTGGACGCTACAAAGAGATCGTGTCAGGTCGAACAGTCTTCAAGCGAACTTGTTGCCACATGTCAAAGTCCTTTGCCTCTTGAATTCAACTTCGTTCTAACCTCCAAGCAGAGTTGGTTGGTTGTTTGGAAGAATGGAGTCTTTGGCGTTCTCATGTTACATCTCACCCAGTTGTTGAAAACGCTGGCCAAGCTCTAGTGTAACGCACCGAGAAGCTATCACAGTTTTCAACTGTTTGCGCAACAGGTTGCAGTGATACCACCATGAAACCCAAATCACGCAACATGTTTGAGCAAAACATCGTATATACTCAAACACTTCAGCTCAGCTCAGCAAAGAGCAATTCATAATTCAAGACCAGCCACAACCCAAGAGTATTGAAGAGTAAGAACCCTACATTACAGAGCTCATCAAGTTCGGGCCTCGTGACGAAACGTCATCTCAGGATCAGCCTGTAAACGCAAGAAGCGTCGGTCACAATGGCACTGACAAATACTGACAGCACGTCTCAAATTTTACGTTGCAACATGTGAGGCCGATCAACATCAGCATGCAATTGATCTCTGTTGTAGTAAACCCTTCCCCTGCAAACCGTTTCAAAACTGAAAACAAATTCTGTCAACCCTGACCCCTCAGAAGCGAACCGAACTCGGCGAGCTCACAGCGGACTCAGCCCCAAGTGGCGCCTTGTGCTGCGGATTTCCCTAGGAACCCGAATTGTTGGAAAACCATCTGCAAAGCGAGCAAGGTAATCTAACTCGGAACGTATGGCAACCAAAGAAAAAAACATCTTCGCCAACATCTTCTTGTCGTCGGCACACAATCCATCTGAGCAGCAACAGGCCATTCTTCACTGAAAATGAAGGCAAATGCTTGGTATACAAGAGATTCTCTCAATCAGGTCGTAAAACTGCCAAATGCAAATTGAAAATCCATAGTTTTTGTGAGAAGCTAGCCATTTCAACAGCCGAAAAAATCAATGCAACAAGTTTGCGCTTTATCAAACCACGTTGTGGACCTACAATACGGCTCGGGCTAGGATTGCCATGAAAGGGTTGGGGTCCAGAAAAAAAAAAAAAAACGTCTGGCAGACGCAGCCAGCAACGGGATCGACTCCAGTGGCATGTTGCTGGAAGGGCTTCCAAGAAAAGCGGCCAACGCCAAGGAATCCAAGGAACCCATGAGCTCGGAGGTCTGAAATCTTTCTGGGATTCCTCAGAGACAACCTTGGTATCTCAGTGGAAACAGTAGGTGTCCTTGCCTTCCAACTGTGCTACATTGATCGGTCGGCCTATTCTGCATGTCAAAGGGTTGAAATAAGATGAAATAAGATGAAATAAGATCCACTTTGCTTAGATCAAACATTCTCAGGGACCAAAACCAAAAGTCCAAAAGATGACCAAAGACCGAGGCACCCAGGCAGGGGCCCCATCCACATTGGCATTGTGCTTGCCTAAGTGATCAATTGACCGGTAGAAGCCCGTACCCAAATCCTGTGTTTGAGCCACCAGAATCACCAGAGGTGCAAATCCAAAAATGGTTGCTATATGTCAATGTCTATATGTTGCTATCATATGCTGTCATCACGTATCGACACCAAGGCACTGCGAAGACACGTCGAGTCACTGTCCGAGCCGCTGGGCAGAGTCTGAGGTGTCTGAGTGCTGATCTTGCTGGGCGACACCAAAGAGCTCCAGTTCTGCTCATATTGGCACTCCAATTCCGTCCTCCCATCAGCACCTAAGGTACTCTCTGGAGAAGATATGGAAGACTTTCCGGGGGACTTCAAGATCCGCGACTGCGAGATGTCATAGACAGAACATCCCAAGTCAGGATGATCGGAATGAAGTTGCACCACTTCAGGACCTTTCATTTCATTTGTTTCGGTTTCCACAGCTTCTGGGATCTCGTAACGCACTTTCATTGTCGGCAAACGGCTGGAAGGCGGACATTCGTCTTTGAGGGAAGGCAACAGCTTGCTTTCCAGCTCGTTGACAACCTCCATCAAGTATCTATGAGCTTTGAGAGGATCAGTACAAGTGAACCACCCGCTCTGCTTGTGATACCACTCTTGCAGCCCACAGGCTTGCGGGTTTTCATATTGCTGACGCAACGCATAGGATTCTGCCTTCAGTTCCTTCCTAAAGCAGGACAATTCCCTCATGACCTGCTGTCGGGATGTCCTCAGTGACTCAGCGTGAGAGAATGACTGATTCCATACTGCACTGAGTGGAGAGTACTAAGAACAAAATGATCCTTGGTTTTTTTCCCTCAGTTTAGCCGAAATGCTAAAAACTGTTGCTTTTCACAGCTAAGCCTCCTGTTTGCAGCCAAGGTGCTTTGGCGCCACGACACACGTGGCCAATCTCAAAAAGTGCCCCAGCATCGGGTGCACCGTCCTGAGAGCACTCCGTGACATGGTTGAGAGATGTTGATAGCTTGAGAGAGCTTGAGTTGCTCGAGTTATCTCGAGTTGGATGGGAAAGTACCCTCTGAGGTCATAGATCGAATCGCAAGACCAAGTGGCTCTTTGCATATTATAGGAATATTATATTCAAGTAAAACTTTGGGATGTCATCGCAAACCTCGTGGTTTTGATTCGTGCATCAGAAATTCCGCTGCTTCGATCCAATATCTGCTTAAGCCATCGAATCTTGGCACGTCATACTTCCATTTAAAAATCAAGGCTCCGAGGTGGTTGGCAGCTGAATTCATCGATGTACAGGTCCTAAGTCTTGCTGCTCGCAAATGAGTTGCTCTAAATTTAAAGGCCATTTCTCAGGTGTGGGAATCGTTTTCGTGTGGTTCTTTGAAGTATCTTTCCACAAAATGGGGGCATACCCAGCTACCAATCTTTCATTCGACTGTTTCTGGAATTCACCCTGTAGGTGAACTTGGATTTCAGGAAGACGTCCAACTCGCAATCTCAACCTGTGACTCAACCTGAGGCCCCTTGCGCCATTGAGTCGCCGCCAACCACCAGGCACGGGGCAGCGTTCTGCCTGTGCCACCAACCACAGCAGCAGGTCTGGGACAGAGGAACCGAGCCTTGGCCATGGCTCAGGGCGGGTTCGAGACACAGCAGTTTTTGGTGTCTCCCAAAGTGAAAGCTGATTGGTGGATACAGGGATCGCCCCCTTGTGCAAATTTCCATGTCCCAACTATGTTACAGATTTTAGACCCAGTTTAGATTCACATGCACACTATAATACCATATGCACATGCACTGGGAAATATCTATATACATTATCTTTATACCGATACCTGTATCATTTTACATAACACATAGTTTTATCATTGCGAATATTTCCCATGACAAAAAAGATCTCCATTTCCTTTGCTTGGCCACAAAAAGAACAGCCAGTGCTTCGCTACGGTTCCGGGTGGTGAACATCATGTCCCAGGCACTGGTCCACCAGATCTTTCTGTGATTCGATCGATTCTCCCGGTTCCTCCGGCAGCGGCGTAGTCAGAGCCTTGCACCGGAGCTGCGCAAATCCTGGGTGCGGAAATCCACAGATGTGGCCAAACTGTCCATGGGCATTGTGCTGTATCATAGTCTAGTGTGCATTTACCACGTGTGTAATGTATATTATATATATATATACATACTGTATATATATATATATGTATATATATATATGTGTATATATATATATTAATATGTATATATATTAATATGTATATATATTAATATGTATATATGTATTGCGAATATATATATATATATACATTGCATATATTGAACGGGTACGTATAAATAAATATGCTTTCTACAAACCAATATACGATATAATTTAATGTATACATTTATATATTTGTTTATGTGTAATGTTGTACAAGAATATGTTTCCAATAGCAATTAGATCAGGATAGAACCCATACCCATACCGAAAACCTATGATATCAGGATAGAACGGCCAAGCATGGCTGCAAAACTTTGTACTGCTCGGACCCAAGTTTCTGAAATGCCTCGCTGCCAAAAAGCGGAGCTTTGCTAGCTCTTCCGGGCTGAGATCCACAGAAGGCATATGCACCATGGCAAATCACGGTTTTTATCTTCTGGTGATTCTAGTTTGTGTCAAAGAAAAAATCCAAGAGTCTGACTCATCTGACAGGGGGGAGATGTGGGGAGGCAAACAATCACGCTCTTGTCCAGCATCTTCAGCTTCTCAGCTTCTCAGCTTGTGAGCCAAAGACCCTCACTGACAATCGGGAACCACGCTGACAAGAATCTCCCTCGACTGTGAGTTGCTTCAGACGATTTGCTGCTTGCTCATGCCCGTTTCATGACACAGATCCATCCTTGAGGTGTCCCTGCATAGTGCTCTAGGTCTCTCAACCATGGAATCCAAACTGCTTTCGAACTTTTGAGGCTGTGGAGTGCGATCAACTGAATCATGATGTATTTCAATAGTCAATGTATGTACAGGTGCAAGCCGTTTGGGCTTAAGACTCAGCAGCTGCGAGCTGGCTACCCTGGCAGAGCCAAGATTTGTTCAGTGAGAATAGGTGAAGGGTGGATGACAGTCTGTAGGAGGCTTGGGAGGATTTCGCTGCAGGATTTCACATCAATAGGTGCATACCACGACCAAAACTGAGTCAAACTGAGTCCATATTGTGACAACATGCAGAAGATTTCAGAAGTACTGGTACTTGGGACAGGTCGACGGAACCCGACAATGACGGAACTTCATGTTCACAATGATTGAGAAAGGTACTTGTCCAAGGTGTGTAGATCATGTAGAATCTATAACAGCGCTCAGGGTGAAATGGATCGGAAAGGCCTGCCAATACAACACTGGCTGCTCTAGGTATCTGTCCTGAGAGCAACTTTCAGGCACGTCAACTCTCTGTGCAAATGGAATGACATTGGGACTGCTACCCGCATGGCCGTGGCATCCCAGAAGTGCTGAACCTGCAATCGCGACAGTCCATGTCTCAAGCCATTGAGGACGCCCGGCTTGTTACTTCAAATGTTTGTAGATGTCCCATGAAATAGATCAAATAGACTGTACGTTTGTATCTGTGTGGGAGTTTCAATATTGAGAAGAACCACTGTCCTTTCTTTCCACTCATTGTGCAAGCAGCAAATCGTATACACTCAGGAAACAAATGAAGCTGTCAACACTGCAAATACCTGCACTTACGGCGGAAAAATGTGGGAAACAAGGCGGACAGTAATCACTAATCCATCCAGTTACATTGGCATCCACAGCATCCAGCCACTCACTTTGATGCCCACTGGGCCCACTCAGCAACTGACGAAGCGAGCCCCTTCCAAGCGCCGCAGCTGTGGGCGCCAGGGCCTCGAAACAGCCATCCAAAAGTACCAAAAACAGGGTGCAGCTGTGGATGTCTCCAGAAGTTGACAGTTCAGCCCACTGATACAAGATGATAGGAGTTTTCAATACGTTTCCAAGTGCAAGTTGTATCAATTCGTCGCTGTTTGAGGGAAAACAAATGGTTCAGGGCCGTCAAGACTTGACACCTCCACAGGACAAGCATCAGCCGGATCAAACTGTGGCTCAAACGCGTCCCGAACGGGCGCAAAAATGTGTACCTGCAAGGATCTGCCAGGACGGTCAATGAAAGTTTGGATGGCGTTGAAAGGCTGGCGACTTGAAGTGTATTGAGCATGATCTGGTATGTTCAATGAGCTATCAGCCATCCAAAATGGTATGATTGCTATGTATAGCGCAACAGAACATTCTTAGAAAATATGTAACATAACAAGACACAATGCTTGACAACTCGATACAATGGAAAACGAGAGGAGACAAAACAAGCCAATGCAAATACATACTAGGGAAGGTTGCACCATTCCAACGACATTTGTCTGAACCAAATGTCAACGGCGTGTCCGGAAAAATCTCCGGACAGCTGTGCCTTTTTGAAGCTGGACACAATCCGGTCCAGCTGCTTCCCAAAGACATCCTCCAAGTACCTGCGGCCCCAGCACTTGTCAGGTGGGCGGCTAACGGAAAACAAACGGCCACATCCACTTCTGCAGAGGGCACGCATCAGAGAAAGGAGGATTCACGCTTACAACCTCAACAAATATGTCAATCAGAGCCATCTATTGTGCATACTTTCAATCAGTTGATTCAAATACCAGAATTGGTTTTCCCAAAGGCGCTTCTTGGTGAATGCCAATTCCTGAAAGATTTCTGCATCAACTCCACATCAACTGAGAGTAGAACAGCTGTCGAGGGCCACTTATCCAGCACACTCGGATACCTCCACTGCAGCGGCTACAGTCACCAAAAAAAGAACAGGACTGCAACACTGCAACCTTTCGTAAACTCTGCTCCTACAAAGGTACGCCCCAAAGCTTCGGGCTTTCACTGTGCTTCACGATCCTCTTGGGTCACGCTCCCGCAGATCCGAAGACCTCTTCTGCGTGTGGAAAACGAGATGCAAACCTCGGTTCAGTCGGTTCAGGCTTTTGTCATGTGGATCAGAGATGATCAGCTTGGCAAATCTTCACAGGTTCGCCCATTTAATGGCAACCATTGAGTTGGGGAATATTCTCAGTGAGATAGTAGATGTTCTTAGATATTTTTTGGGCTTGAAAATTAGAGGAGATTATCATGAAGGTTTCAATATGTTTCAATTGGTTTTGGAGGATTTGCACAAGGCCTCTTTGTGTCACATGTGGACACGATGGCGACACTGGAACTTCGTGGAACACCTGAGGCTCTCCACTTGCCATTGTCAACTTTGGCATTGAACGGCGAAGCAAACAGTTCGTACCTGAATGACCAGAAGAAGTGCGAACTGCTAACCATCCGGAAACAGAAAGGATGGTCCAGAAGAGCTCCAAGGGACAAATTTCGAGGTTTATCTAGATATGTGGTCATGATTGGTGTATCATTACGGCCCCCATTCATCTATCATTTGTGGATATTTGTGCATAATCAGTTGTTCCTTTTTTGTGGGTTCGATTCCCATTTTGGGGATTTCTACATCCGACCAGCACTGCTGGGGCACTCAGCTTCATCAGCCGCAGGCGAGGCGGCGCCTCGTCGGGAGAGCTGCACTGCGATGATTTTTGAACACGGGACGGATTCATGCAATTCGCAAATCATTCGCAAATCATTCGCAAACCATTCGCAAACCATTCACGAGCTAAAGATTGTCGCACAATACGTTGGCACGTTGTGGTCGTTTTTGCCTTCACCATGGCTGGCTTTCTGGCATTCACATCCCAAGAAGCTGTTGCATGTCCACTTGGGAATCCCACAAAGCTGATGTGAGCTTCTTTGACCAGCTGGCACCACTGGATTCCTGTAGCAACCGGATGGTAAGGCCAAGGTTAAAGTCGGTCATAGTCCATGTTTCAAAAACACCGTCTGAGGTCTCAGACATTCTGTTCAGGACTGAATTTGGGGAGTCGAGTGCTAAGAACTAAGAGCTACACTCCAGAGCTCGATAAAGAGACAGTACCCTTGCCATGGCCTTGGAGATTCCATGTTTCTGGCAGTGTGTCAGCCTTCATGCCTTTCAACACATACAGCTGTGACAGTGCAAACAGCATAGGATCCCACTGATGCACGGGAGGCAACATTGTCCTGAAAGGCTGCTCGTTGATGAGTGCAACAGAGGGAGGGTGCAGCGAATTTTGCAGGCAATTGAATATCCGTTAGCACTCATTGTTCATAGTTGGAAGAGTGGGGTGCTGGCCACTGGCAAGGACATTGTGACCAGATCTTGCACACGCAAATCAATGTATTTCAAATGCCATTGGTCCTCTGCCAAAGTGTACCGCTTCAGCAATGCCTGGAGTCAGCTAAAGATGGTAAGAAATGGTAAGATTCTCCCGGCAAAGTCAAGGAAATCCTTGTATCGAAACTACCCCATGTAATCCCATACATACCCCATTCATTTCCCCACTGCAATGACCAGTGTGGACCATGACAAACCCAACGGGACATACGAACCCTTGTCACGCCTGAATGTCGGAGTGTACCACTGGGAAGCGATGTCGACCCACAAAGATCTGAAGGCGGTCATGGGAATGGTTAACTGGGTATGGCATGGACAAAATCGTGAGGATATGACCTACCATGACCGACCAATACTACTATAGCTGTCGAGACTGGGTTTCTGATTTCGCCGAAAAGCTTCAATTACCTTGAATAGGATTTAAAAGGGTGTAGAATAGTTTTTGGAAGTTTTTTTGGGCAAGGTTTCGGATTTTTTTTTGGGTTTCTGCTCTGGCACCGTTTGCCTTCTATTTGCAACAGTTTGGAACAAACCTGTCATTTTGCATAGTATTTGCTGCATTCTGGCATGCTCACCGTCCATTTTGCATGGTATTTGTAGTTGACCAGGCCAGCCACAATAGTATGTTACAACCACTATGGGGCAGGGTAAACAAGTTAACACCGTTAAGCTGCTAGTCCTTTTGAACCAACGCTGCAGAGTNTTTATGCGGAGAGTTTTTACACCCCCCTCAGGCGAGCATGGACGGAGCAGCGAGACTGGACAGTCTCTTATGGGCATACCGTCGACGGTAGCCGGTTTGCTTGGGTATATGTATTTTGACTACATATGCTCCATATGTCCATTGAAAGCTCAAGCCATGACTGCACAAAACTGCAAAAGCTGTGGCAGGGGAAGACAACTTACCATGTCACATCCTGCAAATTGAAAAACTACACGAGCTACCTGCATCTTCAAAAATGATCATCCACCCCGGCGCCAAACAATCCAACGCCCCTGACGGCCACCATCACGGAAGTACCACTGTCCCCTCCAGTGCGACCATTCGCGTGTGCTCCCGT
>BGPT01000155.1:429397-443259 GCA_003297045.1 Symbiodinium sp. clade C Y103 | reverse complement strand
TGAGGGGCTGGGCCGTGCCCTGTCCCCTGTGCTGAGCCGTGCCCTGCTGGCGATATGATTGGAAACTGACTGGGTTCAGTTGTTCATTCACAATATGTATACATATGTATATGTATATATATATATACATGTGTACACACATATATATATATACATACATATACACACACATATATATATATATAAAAATGTACACGTAATGTACATATGTATATATATATATACATACACATATATACATGTATACATATACATATACACGTATATACATTTGTACATATATGCATAAAAACATATATAAATAAACACGTAGATACATAAAAACATATATACATAAAAACATATGCATAAAAACATATATATATATACCTATGTACATGTTTTGATATATGTATACAGGTATATATATAAATGTATCTATGTATACATACATACCATCAACAACCATGTGTGATAGTTGAGTGTACTCGCTCCAGTTATTTATGGCTGAGGTTCCCCAGGTAGGGAAAAAGGTCAGCGAAGTGCCCTTGTCTCGAGCCATACGCTTCCCAGGTCTGGATGGAGTTGGGGCGCGTGTGGCCCTTGGGCTATGCATCACTCTTGGCCATCCGTACCCTGCGTGATGAACCACCCATGACCTTGAACTGTTCGGAGAAGAAGGTGCCCTCTTCGCTGCGGCAGCACGGTTGATGGTGCTAGGAACCCATGCGGTGATGGAACCATGAGGTTAAATCCAATGGAAAAATGAGACTTTGGCAAAACTGTGTCAACTCCATCCGCAACACCCCGACGACATCGGGAGTGACTTCTCCCCATGAAGACATTTGATATATATATATATACCCTCTGGTAAATTAACATAGACCCTGGCAGATAGGGATTGGAAGATTAGCTTCCTCTAGAAATAGCTATTCTCAGGGTCTATGTTAATTTACCAGAGGATATATCACAACTGATTCTGTTCAACCGAAGTTTTCCAGGTTGCATTACCCATCCTGGTTGGTTCCCGCTGAAAGTCCATCAGCGGGGCCAATCATGGCCTTTTGGATGCCTTGGTGACCTAAGAGGATGCAAAGATAAGACATAAAAGAGATCAGTCATCGAATCATCAAAACCCCAAAATCCAAATTGGTTTACTTTCTGGTTCTATCACATTCCCATCATTACATCCCTCCTAAACACCAGCAAAGATACTGTTTTCAGTGGCAACGAGCTGAAGAATCTGCAGTTTTGGATGGATTCCGGACGCACCAAAATCTATCCAGACCCACGCAAAACCAAAACCTCCATAGATGTCCTTTTATCCGCTGGTTGGTTAGTGAAAACGGGGGTAAACCTACGTTTCGCCAGCGTTTTTGCAAATGATGGCGTCTATCATCATATGTGCATGGAAAACGAGCTATTACTTTTCCGAATCATCAATCATTATCCTCGTTTATGTATAGTTGATAGCACCCATAATCCCGATCTTTTTTCTGGTCATATTCCCATCATTCCATGCATGTTGTTCCATTCTACGACATCATTGATGGCCAATCAGATTGTCTTGCTGATTGTACGGAGTGTAATTGATCAATACTTGAAGGATAATTCCGCTTAGTAAGTGGTTAGTAGGTCCCCAAAGTGGGATTATACCATTTGCAATTAACTTACAAATAACTTAATTACAAATATGATTATTGCTGTAAGTACCCCCATGTTCTTTGGTGAGTATATATTCAGGCTATCTTGACATTTACTGTACAAGGGGCTGGGTCAAGGTCACAGCGACCACAGGGAGGTCCAGAAATGTATCGCAGGACACCATCCCATTTAGGGGTATCCAGTTGCGACCCAATGTATACCCTCTGGTAAACTAATCTAGTTATTGAGTTTATGGCCATTTTATGGTTGAAACAAACCTACTAAAAATTGTGATTTTCCATAGTGATGTTAGTTTACCAGAGGGTATATACTATACATAAATGAACACACACACACACAAACACACACGCACACGCACACACACACACACCATGTATATATATATATAGATGTACGTATACATATATATATATATGGATATTTCAATGTACGATATCAGCTTCATATCATACTGCGGCTCCGCCAGGGCGACTTGCTGCAGTCTGCCTTGGAGACCTTGAAGTCTCAAGCTTCCGAACCTCAGGTGCCCGGCAGCTCTGTATTGTATACATATATATATATATATATATATATATACATATGGAATATAACCAACAAGAATATAGAGGCTTGTGGTGATTTAGTGGCTCGTTTCAAATCCATCCTTACTATCTTTTTTAGATATATATATTTTGAACATTCGAAAAACATCTAGCTACTTCAGGATGACAAATATGTGAAGTTCATGAAATTGGAGCAGCTGGATGATCTGGATGATCCATGGAATCCATCTGAATTTAGGGACAAACTTTTGTACCGCCGCAGCACAGGCGGTCTGCCAGATTTCCGAGGAGGGAAAGGTCTTGGTCTCACAGGGCGCATTCGCCCCGCAGCACCTGGACGCAGCGCGGGGGGGGGGGGGGCATCTTTTCCACCCCAGTTGTAGCCATGGTTCATGGGGAAGATGACACACCTGGTTGGGGTTTTTGAATACCTTATTTTTGGACAAAACCACTTGGATGTAGGTTTTCATATTTCTTCCGTCTCCATCCTGAGTCTAAAACATACCCTGCTGACAGCCCGCCCTGGCAAGTGGGTGGTTTGCGGGAAAGTATGGAGGAACCCCACATATCATAAATAGCATGGCTGGGGATGAGTTCGGCTGACACGTTTCCCGACAAAGAATTTGATCCAAGATCGACCGTCAACGCTCCATTTTTTCAATCGCTGAGGCTCTTCAGTGCAGTGGTGAATGAAGGCATGATCAGCGGAAGCTTCGTGCTGAAGCCGAATAGGCCCGGTGAGCCGCGGTGAGATTCGTGGGTCCTACTGGTCCTAATCCCACTGTTCAAAAAAACAAAAAATAATTCCTTTTCCGCGGGGTCGCTGTTGACTTCTCGAGCAAAAAAAATTAAGGTTCACCTCCCCAACCTGAAAGGACAAGGGGTCAGATTTCACTATTTTTAAGCACCATGAACTACACTCCCAGTGTGGCACAGATTTCGTTCATCAGCCTCGCTGCACCAAACTTCCTATGGGCCCGGAAACCAGCCGATTTGCGACCAGTGAAGATATTCAAAAAGACGACTTTATCTTAAGTACAGGAATGACTAGTGGTTTTTGCCCAAAACGACCAGTTCCCTGACATGACATTTGGTCAACAAGACTGCGGTCCTTCAGCGGTTTTGCCAGGGGATCCTTTATGCTGAAACTCTCAGATCTGCGCAAGCAACTGTTGTCTCGGATCCCAGGGGCCATGGGATGTGGGGACTCCATATTCCTCTCAGTGTGAATCAACCACTACAAGGGACACCCCCCGATCTTTCACCCCTTCTGCCACCCAAAAGGGCCTATGGGGATCATGATGCCAATAGACTCTCATAGTATTCTTGGGGTGAAAAGTGAAAAAGCACCAAGAATAGTTACTGGAATCATAGTTTTCAGATCCGGATCATAGCTGTTAAGGAGGTTGGAAACTATGTTCCTATCATTTCCCGATGCCGAACAGATTCAATTTACCACTATTACTCATAGTAGGATCTTACAACAACTTCTGTCTAACTTTGAGGACGTCGCTATGGTTAGAAGCTACCCTCCAGTAAATGCACATGACGACCCTGGCATTAATCGGGGTTTAAAGATGAGTTTCCACTAATTAATGGTGAAAATCTCAGGGTCCAACTGTTCATTTACCAGAGGGCATATCCCATCAATATCCCATAAAAAATGGAAAAACAATACACACAAAAAGACCTATCTGGACCTATCTATATCCCTTAGGTGCCTTAGCTTTAGGATTCCTCACTGGTTGCGCGCCTTTCCATTGCGCAAAGAACGCCTCAGGTTGCCGCAGAGCAATGCTCGTTGGGCAGCAGAAAGCATGGGCAGCTGTAAGCCGCAGCAGTGTTTGCCCAGCTTTCCAGCTGGGGGTCCCTAGGGGTCAATGGCTCCCCCCCAAAATGGTGACACCCCCTCAAACTTCAAACAAGACCATGGGATCGAAATGAATTTAATGGGATTTTATGGGATTTAATGGCATTTGATGGGATTTAATGGGGATTCAAGGAGGTTTAAATCTTCAAACCCTTGTTGTGGTTGTACTACCCTTTGGATATTGGGCAACATATTTTACAGTGTTCCTTTCCTTTTTTTCCTTTCCCGTTTTCTTTTTCAATTTCCATCCCAGGCAAGCAAGCAAGACAGCCAGGCAGCAAGCAAGCCAGCAAGCCAGCAAGCCAGCGAGCCTAAACCAACCCTTAAAAGGCACCTTAAATTGCTAAATCAACCCCAAATGAGCCATAAACCAACTATAAATAGACAACCTAAACCAAGCCTAGATCAAACCTAAACCAACCCTAATTAACACCCTGAACCTCCAAACAAGCACTAAATAAAGCAGCCGGAAAAGCACCTGAAATCTTTAAACCAGCCCGAAATAAACCTTAAAGCAACCCCAAACAAACCCCTAAACCAACCCTAAATAAACCCTAAGCAAGCCCTAAATACGCCCTAAACACGCCCTAAACAAACCCTAAACCACTGTAAATAAGCCCTAAGCATCTTCGAAAGAAACACCATCAACCAAACCTAAACAACTCTACCAAGCCCAACTAAACCTTGGACCAACACCAAATACTCTAAACAGGCGCTAAATTCATTTAAAGCCTATCCAAAAAGCAACTTGAAACACACCCTAAGTCAACCCTAGACCAACCCTAAACAAAACTTAAGCCAACCCCAAATAAACACAAAACCAACCCGAAAGAAAGACCATGGACCAAACCTAAATCAACCCCAAACAACCCTAAAGAACACCCAAACCCACCCAGAAACAAATCAAACGCACCGGAAATAAACGATAATCAAATCTTAAACGAACCCACCTTCTGCAAATATGTTGCCAACGGAAGATTCAAGGTTGTAAATACCATGCAGGGGCAACAGTTTTGGCACCTACTGGATCTGAATTTCTTGGTAAAGCCAGTGCATAAGAGGTGCCACAGTCAATCCGGAAAAACAATTCCGGGGAAATTGACAAAAATCCATGGGGCAACCTGCACCCTCTTCAGATATTTGGGATTGCTATAATCCACTCTGGGAATCCCGTTCTGAACCAACCAGTCAACAGAATGAGGGTTTTGAACACTGCTCACATCGAACCTGGCAATGGACAGTTCATGAAGAATACCCATAAAACCATCCATTTTTAGAGCCATGAAAGGAGGACTGGCTGAAGATGGTCTTGGAAACTGTTATCCCCATTGTGGGGTATCCAAATCATTTCCATGACCAATAGTGGATGGCGTTCCAGGAAACTGGCACCAATTTTCCTGGAAAACCAGGAATGCAATATGGAAACAACGAGATGTAATCAGTTGGCCAAATGTTTTGGGGTGTATGAACATCTTTGAACTTTCACTTGTTTGATGCTTATGAAGTGGGAGTGAGGTTTCTTATCCAGTTCTTTCCAGCAGATCCTGGAGACTTTTGTACTCGGTGCCGCGACTTCTGTTGCTCAAGGGATACGACATTTTTCGCTGACCTGTGAATTCCTGGGTTGAAAACTATGACGCCATCTCCATGTCAAGCAGGCCGTCTCGGATTCGTCGTTATGTGTCAATATTTTAGTACCCCCAGCATTGAAGGGTTGATTCGATATGCGATGATAGTTGATACTGAAATGGACCAAGGTTTTTTGCTTCCAGGATATTCAGTTTTCACAAACCGGCCATCATTTGGCTAATTGAATCTTGGCCAAGGAACACGGGAGAATTGCCCTGAAATGTGGCCGGTCCCCAACTTTGCCAGCTGCGTAATGTTTTCACCTCGCCGGCTGGGCCTGCAGAGTCGGGCTCAGATATGTATACGGCATTCATGAATGATATAATAAGACAATGCCATGTACATTTAACAAGATATTGCATATGTACAAATGTATATGTAACATGTACATATATTTACGTCTATCTATATATATAATATATAATATATATAATATATAATATATATATATAATATATATATAATATATATATATATACATATACACCAATATATACATAGATACAGACACATTTATGATATTTGCATACATATTGACCCCCCAGAAGATCAGGTTCAATTTCTAATATTTTCATAGGTTTTATCCACTTCACGACCAGATGTCTAAGCCCGACAAGTCCAAACTCCCTGGCCTATATCTACATGCCCCATACTCACATAGTCCAAACCCGACAGGTATGTACAAGATACACCTGGAAAACCGTAGGGACGATGATTTCTGTCCACTATGGGTTTTGCCTGCAACGAACATTTTTTGGGTTCAAATGCATATTTGGGGTTATTCAAATGCTTTGTGAAACCGGGTTTGGACATCCCTCCGAGAGAGTGACTTCAGCCCAAAATGGAGGAGAGCAGGAGTCTTGATGCGTATCCAAATCTGGTCCCAAATACTGCCATATTTGCCACCAGAGACCATATTTCAGTAGTCCCCCCAATACTGCCTCTACATGAAACACTCATAGTGTTAGAACCAGTCCGACAAATCCAAGATTTCAGGACGACAATTGACATGTAAGTACAGGGATTGCAGCCGGACATGATTGTATTTGTAAAAAAACGTAACGGACGTAACGGACAAAATATGCCAAACCTAAAGACAAACAAGATTGTTTGTAAGGTTTTCCAGATTGATATGATTCCAGGCTATTTACAGGGAACAAAATTCGACAAGTTTCTGCGCAGAACCAACCCTTTGGTGGAACCATCCATGTGTATATATATATATACACATGTATACACATCATATGATATGGTATATGGTATATAGATATATACCATGTAATATATATATATATATATACAAACATACATCCAAAAATACTTTTGTGCAGATGATGTCACGGTATCTTGCACCCTGTTCAGGCCTGGGTCTTGGGAGCATGCGTGCGACCTCTAAGCCCGACTTTGTGGAGTTCGAAAGCGAAGATCCCCCGGCACCGGGGATGGAAAGGACGCCCCGGGCCTCGTACTATGACATCGAGACCTCGCGGAAGCACAACCGCCTGGAACACCAGCAGCATCTGAGGTGGGACCAACGTGGGATAAGGGGAGACCCACAGCTGTTCCGCATGTGCAATGAAATGCCACGAGTGTGACACGAAATTTGCTCCTGAAATTTCGCGAAAGCATGGGTGAAACACCGTGTCTCACCCCAATCGTGGTGTGATGAGACAGCGTTCCGTGGATGTGGTACCCATCAGCCCGCTAAATCCTTGTGGTGCGCAGGCAAATGAAACAGTTCATGAAGGACTGAACCAGTTCCAGAGGCTTGTGTTGATACTGTTTACTGCGTGACTTCTTGAAATTTTGACTGATGGTTTTTGATTACAACCCAAGAAATTCGAGTTTAGATTGCTGTCCAAAATTTATCCAGCTGAAACTGGTGGGGATGTCACTTTTGGGACCATTGTTTGATGAACATCCAGAATCAGGCGAGCTACCAGGTAGCGTGAAGACCCAGCACAAGGCTTTTGACCCGTACTCATATTCCCATTTTTCTGGGCGATTTGCACTGTTGCTTCTGGTGATATTTGTGTTCTCCTCTTGATTTTTTGGTGGCCATTTCCTTGAAATTTGGGGTTCGGCGAAAAAATGACAGCATCTTCGAATCAGCAGAAAAGCAGGTCATCCTCACAGCCGTCTCTGCACGAAAGTCATATCTCCAACTTCACACTCTCCAGGTAGCATACTGTAGGAACAGCAAAAGGACAAGGAAGTTGAGAATATCTGCACATTTATGTGTTTTACCTCCATTACTCATCCATGATGTTTTCCCCTGCTTCTATGTCATGGCAGGAGAACACCTCCGAACAATTGCTGCAGAAGGTGATTCAGAAACGACTTCAAGAGCTTCTGGGAAAGATTTTGTCGAAGCGTGGTTTCGACTGAATTGAATAATCACTATACAATAACATATAGTAATGATAATAAACACATATGACAACGATAACCATAGTAACAATAACAATGATAGTAATAAGAACAATAATGAAAATCATAATCACAATAACACAAGCAATGATGATAATACTTTTTATTAACGATAGTAATAACAAGTAACAATGCCAGTCACAGTAACAATTATAGTAATAATCATCACTGATAATTTGAAAATCAGTTTCAGGTGAAGTATGAAAACTATTGATAACTAAAAAATGACGGGAGGCTTTGAAGTTGGTTGTAAGCCCAAAGAAAAAAAAGAGTATTGGATTTATGGCGCAATTTTTGGGTCACGTGTTGGTGAAACCAAAGCGAATGGAGAGTTGATTACAAAATTACAAAAATCTGCAGGAAAGATTCTTGGAGTGTCTGAGTTGCATGCATGACTCAAGCCAAATCCATAGTTGTGGGACAGCCACACCGCCATGGCGAGGTAAGCATTTGGTTTTTCATCATCTTATACTGTTGAATATTCCCCATGCAACCATCCGATCCCACTTTGAAAGATCAATCATCATTGTTAGTACATTTCCCGCTTCCAACCGGCTAAATCACCAGTTTCCGGTGAGAGGATCATGGCCCCCTAGAGGCGGCCCGGCCAAGGTTCGATCAGATCAATGTGAACAAGTTGCGTTCGGCTTCCAAAGGCTCTCGGTGAGTCTCTGGGTCTCTCGGATTGCCATTGCCAGCTGAACATTGGTGACCCAGATCTGCCATGCGAAAAGTGATCAGACGTGCAAAGCGGTGATCGCATTCTTGTTTTGCAGCAGACATTTCGAAATGTGCCAATGCTTCCGCACAATGGATCTGAATCTGCGAAGATCCATAGCAACCAAAAGGGTGGCAAATCCTCCGGTCCCAGGATCAAAGGCAGTTGATTGTTTCACCCTTTTTTTTTGCGGGGCAACCCTTGTGTCATTGTTGCTCTGGCCGTATCTTGGGGCTTGGTCTCTATATAATGGATTTTACGTCTGTAGTAAAAGAGACCCAAAACCGCCTCGATTCCAGACACCGCTGAAAAAGCGCCGCCAGGCCATGTCTGAACATGAGTTGAGTTCCGCTTCGTTAAGTAAGTGGAAGGTAGAACTCGCTGTTCAGGATCAATCGCTCGCCGTTGGCCAGTTGAATGTGTTAGATTTGTTGCATGTGGCTTCAGCTATAATGTATGTCTATGCACAAAAAGAACATTGATACATGCTTTTGAACATGTGTATACTGTATACTGTACATATGCATATGATGTATGATGTATGTGTCTATCTATCTGTCTGTCTGTCTGTCTGTCTGTCTGCCTGTCTGTCTGTCTGTCTGTCTGTCTTTATCTATGTATCTTCCTATCTATCTATCTATCTATCTATCTATCTATCTATCTATCTGCCTATCTAGCTATCTGCCAAGCCATCTATCTATCATCTATCTATCTAATCTACTCTAATCTACTCTACTCTAATCTAATCTACTCTTATCTAATCAAATCAAATCAAATCTCATCCAATCTATCTAAAACTCTCTCTCTCTCTCTCTCGCTGTCTGTCTGTCTATCTGTCTATCTGTCTATCTGTCTAGCTGTCTATTTGTCTTTCTATCTATCTATATAATCTATTCTAAATCTAAATCTAAATCTAATCTAATCTAACCTAATCCATTCCAATCGAATCTACTCTCATCGATCCATCCCTGTATCCCTGTATCCCTGTATCCCTGTATCCCTGTATCCATGTATCTATCCATGTATCCATGTATCTATCTATCTATCCAGTATCTATGTATCTATCCAGGTATCTATGTCTCTATTTAAGTCTCTATGTATCTATCCATGTATCTATGTATCTATGTATCTATCCATCTATCTACCTATCTATCTACCTATCTATCTATCTACCTATCTATCTATCTACCTATCTATCTATCTACCTATCTATCTATCTATCTACCTATCTACCTATCTATCTACCTACCTATCTATCTATCTACCTATCTACCTATCTACCTATCCACCTATCTATCCATCTACCCATCCATCCATGTATCTATCTATCTACCTATCTATCTATCTACCTATCTATCTATCTACCTATCTACCTATCTATCTACCTACCTATCTATCTATCTACCTATCTACCTATCTACCTATCTACCTATCTATCCATCTACCCATCTATCCATGTATCTATCTATCTACCTATCTATCTATCTACCTGTACGTAAAATAGCTTTTGGAATCTCATCCCACATCTAAATCAACACCTTTGGGGGCAACATTCCTTTGCGATCAGCAGCCAACCGTTGGTCTCAGCAGCCACTGATTGATTTTTGGCCGTGGCGTCAAGCAACGCACATGTTTTCGTTGTCACATCCGAGAGTTGTGAAATGAACTGACCAAAGTGTTTTCCAGTGTTCCAGAAGTGGCACTCCAATTTTTAGCCCCAAAGCCAACCTAAACCCATCAAATTGACCTTATATATCCAAGTAGAAAACATAGTCGTAACTAAGTCGTAACATAGTTTAATAGACCAACTACCCCCAATGATGGAGTTCCTCAATAACTGGGACCTAGACTCCATCTCATGACACCAGTGGTCCTATTTTTTTTGTAAAAAAGGGTCTAGCAGTTGTTGGTATACGACCAAATTGGTGGGTCCATGGAGATTTCGGTGAAATTTTAAACCTCGTGGGTACCGGTCATGGGAATCAGATACATCACTAATCCCTTCTGACACCCGAAAGCCTTTTTGCAATGTATTGACTTGGGCATCATTTTTGGGAGCCATTTTGGGGGTTTACTAAGTCTAGTCTTAGGATGGGATGAGTTTGGTTGATTTTGCCAACTCTTGGATTGTTGCGGCTGCGCCTTGCAGCACTTTCGCTGGGTATTTCCTCACATTTTTGGGCTGGAATTCAAGGCGATCAATTCACCTCTGGACGGGACCCCAAAAGCTGTCTAGTCATAAGCAAAGTTACGCGTAGTGCAGAAGTCCATCAATAGGTACAAACTCAAACGTATTTGGCTATGCCCATCATGATTGGAAAGACATTTGAAAGAACTGGCCCTCGACTTCCNGCGTAGTGCAGAAGTCCATCAATAGGTACAAACTCAAACGTATTTGGCTATGCCCATCATGATTGGAAAGACATTTGAAAGAACTGGCCCTCGACTTCCATACGTACCCAGTCTCCTGTTCTCGCTGAAAGTCCGCTCCCGAGGGGTGTGCTTGAGGGAGAACTCTTGCGATTCTGGTATGTCTACATTGGNGACTTCCATACGTACCCAGTCTCCTGTTCTCGCTGAAAGTCCGCTCCCGAGGGGTGTGCTTGAGGGAGAACTCTTGCGATTCTGGTATGTCTACATTGGTGTGCCCCAGTTGTTTTGGTATGCCCCAGTTGTTTTGTTGTCGACAATATTTTCTATGGGGAAGTGTTTTGAACTGGGGACCAGCGGGAAATCCAGCTCCTGATGTTTCCATAGCAGCTCCATTCCAAAGCTCCTGGTTTTGAGTTCAACCTTCATACCCTTTGGTGTAGCGGACACAATCTCACCCTTTGGGGTTTCCAATGGTGCTGTCTGCACACCCAAAAAACGCATAGGGTTCGGCAGGAGTGCACCACAAACCCACATGCATGCACGGCTGCATGGGATGTCACATGGCGTAGTCCAGGCAATCTTGTTTGAATGTGTGGGGATTGGTTTTAGATGTTTTTATCGTGGCTCCTTTATAAATGGACAAGTAAAATACATTTGACGTNGGCGTAGTCCAGGCAATCTTGTTTGAATGTGTGGGGATTGGTTTTAGATGTTTTTATCGTGGCTCCTTTATAAATGGACAAGTAAAATACATTTGACGTGAAAGGAGGATTTCTAGTTTCTAACTATTTGCCGGTCAAGCGTTGCTTTTTTGTCGTGACCGGACTGCAAGTCGTTCTCCTGGTCCCTTCATGCAACTTATCACCTCAGTTGGTGGTTGATAGACAGGAACCTGCGCTAGGAATGAGACCAGATCTCGGGTATCAAATGAGATGCTCGAGCGAAANCTTCATGCAACTTATCACCTCAGTTGGTGGTTGATAGACAGGAACCTGCGCTAGGAATGAGACCAGATCTCGGGTATCAAATGAGATGCTCGAGCGAAACGTTTCTCAGAAACGAAGTGAAATAGAACAAGACTAAGTCTACAACTTATGCATGGGCAAGCCATCCTAGAAAAAGATAGAAAAGTATAGACAAATGATTTTCGACTTTTTAATCTGGCGATTTGCATTTCCATCTTTTTAGACACCATATTTCCCAGCCACGTTCTCCTTCTTTCGGTCGTGGGTCCCTTCTGTGAATCCTTTTCCTCCCTGAATTTGACGCTGCCCAACAGGTGACAGTGTTTCATGGCAGATGGTTCAGCGCCATTTCAAGTTTCCCTCAAAACCAAGAACAGAAAGTCCAAAGATGTATTCTATATACTCATTGTACTTTTTGGATCCTGGGGATTTCTCTTGGATCGTGGTGAATCGACATTCATTGTTGACACCCTTCAGAACAAACAGGTCTTCCACGGAGGTCTATTGAGCTCGGGTATCTCATACAGAAGCCTAAACAATCCAAACATGGTAGAACTCAGGCATTCTAATCTGCTTGGAAGATACGGTGGTGTTTTTTTTTGCAAAGGGTTGACTGACCTAGATTTGCTGCAGCATTTCTAATCCCTTCCTGCCTAGTGACCAAAAAAGCACCCCAGAAAACCCTCACTTGATATTGAATCCGTTCAAAGGGTCCCTTGGTCAGCGATTGAGTGATGCTGGTGGACGCCCTGGGCTTCGAACAACAATCTTCTCCGCTGTGCAAGTGGCAGGTCGGCGGTCACTTCAAATCTCCTCAGCCTGACAAGAAAATGTTCAAATTCTTTGCACTGCCACTGCCACTTCCATTTTTGCGCTGCGGGAACAGGAGGCTCAAATAAGCTGGGTACTTCTGCCTTTGGAATTCGAGGTTGAGATTGATCTTCAATTATGGGACACTCTACCAATACTTGTCACTGGGGTCTCAATTTCATACAATTGGCCAACCTGCACTTCTGGGTATTACTGACCCATCAAACTATCTGCAGCTGTCGAGTCTTACAACCCCACATTTCTATTTGTTTGTGACACACCCAAGTCATGCGTAGTGCAGAAGTCCATCAATAGGTACAAACTCAAACGTATTTGGCTATGCCCATCATGATTGGAAAGACATTTGAAAGAACTGGCCCTCGACTTCCNGACTTCCATACGTACCCAGTCTCCTGTTCTCGCTGAAAGTCCGCTCCCGAGGGGTGTGCTTGAGGGAGAACTCTTGCGATTCTGGTATGTCTACATTGGCGTGCCCCAGATGTTTTGGTATGCCCCAGTTGTTTTGTTGTCCACAATATTTTCTATGGGGAAGTGTTTTGAACTGGGGACCAACAGGAAATCCAGCTTCTGATGTTTCCATGGCACCTTCATTCCAATGCTCCTGGTTTTGAGTTCAACCTTCAGACTCTTTAGTGTAGCGGACACAATCTCAACCTTTGGGGTTTCCAATGGTGCTGTCTGCAGACCCAAAAAACGCATAGGGTTTGGCAGGAGTGCACCACAAACCCAGATGCATGCGAATGAAAAGCTGCCGGGGACACGGCGTAGTCCAGGCAATCTTGTTTGAATGTGTGGGGATTGGTTTTAGATGTTTTTATCGTGGCTCCTTTATAAATGGACAAGTAAAATACATTTGACGT
>BGPT01000155.1:357953-427953 GCA_003297045.1 Symbiodinium sp. clade C Y103 | reverse complement strand
AGGGGATGATTCCACGGAGACCCACTGGAGTGTTGAGGTCACAGGGAACAATGCCCACTGAATCTGAACCTGGACTACCTGGACGACAAGGAGGGGGAGGTGAACAATATGAAAATGTGCCAAGCCTGGGACGGGAGATGGACACCACAGAGGGCAACCTTCGGGACAACAGGAAGGTGAACTTTCGAGACACCGCCATGGGCTCGAGGGAACCGGATGGGAATGTCCAGGACTCCAACCAGGGCAAGGAGATGAAACCCTAGAAAAAGCGCTGGGTGAGCAGATGTACCAGGAGGCAGTCTTGGAGAAGGAGAAGATCGCCAAAGAAAATGAACTTCTTCATGCTGAAATCCAAAGACTGCGGGCAGCTACAAGCTCAGCGTCTACTACCTCATCTTGGGTCGAGGTTGACAAAGCCCCAACGACGCCAAGGAGGGGATCAAGTGCAGCTCCAAAGCACACACCAGGGGGACAAGGATTCCGATTGGACCGCCACCGGAGGATGACGAGGTCTTTGTGACGCCACCGTTGCCTCCTGTGCCGCCCTTTCCTGAGTTCGAGGAAGCCCATGCTGGTGGTGGTGGATGGGGAGTGATGTGGAAACCAGTGCGCAGGGCAACTGAGTTGGGTCCTGCATGGCCAAAGGGGTACTGGGAAGTGCCTTTTCATCGACGGCCAGATGTTCGACCTGATCCTCAAGGAGTCCAACATCGCCTCCACGCTGCACATCAAGAAGTCAATCAACGTCATCAAGGTGACCGCTATGAGGTCGAAATTCGTCAGGTGTTGGAGGGTCAAGATTCCAACACGCAGGCCAATGTCTTGGCAGCCTTGGCACCCATGGAGCTTCATGAGAAGTTGGCTGTGGTAGAGGTGCTAGGATCTATGCCGATGTCGCTGAAAACCAACCTGTTGATGCAGGGCAACAACATGAGCCTTTGGGATCGCATTGCCATGTTTCACGGCTGGGCCAAACGAAATCAACGGGGACTAGATGTTGTCCAAGAACTTCATGAAAGACCTGGTATTGCTGGTCTACCGGTTTTGGACTGGATGCCACATAAAGCTCCACCTGCCCCAGGACAATGTGCAGGTGATCGGGCTAGCATCCATGACCATCTTCGAGGTGATCGGGCTAGCAGTCAAGGACATCCACAAGGTGATCGGGCTAGCATTCATGGCCATCTAGGTGGTGATCGGGCTCGCATTCCTGAACATCTTGCAGGTGATCGGGCTAGCATTCCTGAACATCTTGCAGGTGATCGGGCTAGCATCGTTGGACATCTTGGAGGTGATCGGGCTGGCATTCCGGGACACCTTGGCGGTGATCGCGCTGGCATCTCTGGTCAACCTGGCGGTGATCGGGCTGGCATTCATGGTCATCAATGCGGTGATCGGGTTGGCACTCCAGGACACCTAGGCGGATATCAACCTGGGATTCAAGGACACCTTGGCGGTGCTCAAATGGGCAACCGAGCACATCTTCATGGTGATCGGGCCTTTCCAGATGTCAACATCAACAACCAAGAGGTTTGGGATGGAGATCAATTCAGGTCTCAACGTGCTGACTATGGGCAGCGAGATGATGGAGCTGGACGTGACCAACGCCGCAGATCGCGGTCGCCCCAAGAGGCGTTAAGGTCAACGAATCCAAACATGCCCAAGCTCCCTGCACCAAGCAGCAAGAATGCCTCAGTGGAAGTGACTGATTGGCTGGCTGAAATTAGACCCTTGATTGGGGATCTGTCTACAAGGGCATCTTCATGGTGGGACCGCACTATGCAGGAAACGATGCACACCTACCAGAGATGGCTGGCATACACGCCATTGGAACGCCTTCGACTAGCTGCTCCTCAACCCAACTTGGAACACCTTGGACATCCTCAGGAAGTGAAACGATTGGAGCAACGTGCCACAACGTTGTTGCTCAGTGCCATCCCGGATGACATCAAGAGCGACTTGATCTCCCAAAGGGAATTGTGGCCAGCTGCCATCATGTACAAGATCCTGAGGACTTACTGTCCGGGAGGTTGGCGTGGACGGACGCAACTACTCCAGGAGTTGGCTGCGACAACGGCGGCAAAGGATGCAGTGTCAGCCGCAAGCACTTTGCGTTTGTGGAAACGGCAACGTGCTCGTGCACTGGAGGTGGGAGCTTCACTTCCTGACTTGATGATCCAGGTGAAGGCGTTGGACACCATTGTCATGAACGTCTTGCACAAGCAGCCACAGGCATCATTCAGAGTCTCAACATTCCGNACTTCCTGACTTGATGATCCAGGTGAAGGCGTTGGACACCATTGTCATGAACGTCTTGCACAAGCAGCCACAGGCATCATTCAGAGTCTCAACATTCCGCATGGAAGTTCACCTGGATGAGAGACCAACTGATGCGGCTGTGGAGCAGTACCTGGAACTCATCACGGCAGAGATGGACTACATCTCACATAGTGTGGGGACTCCACAGGAAAAGGTGAAGGTTCTTCAAGGCAGTCCACAACAAGGACAACAAGGAAAACAAGATCGACCTTGCAAGTACTGGGGAACGGCGAATGGATGCCGGCATGGGCCACTATGCAAGTTCACTCATGGGCCTTTACCCAAAGATGGCGTTGAGCGCTGCTGGCATTGCAGTGCCCCTGGTCATCGAAAGCCTGATTGTCCGGCTTTGGCAAATGGCAATGTGCAGTCTCCGGCGAAGACTGGGGGGNTGCTGGCATTGCAGTGCCCCTGGTCATCGAAAGCCTGATTGTCCGGCTTTGGCAAATGGCAATGTGCAGTCTCCGGCGAAGACTGGGGGGAGTCAGCCGTCTGGTGGTCAAAATCAAAGTCCTGGTGGAAATGGAGGGGGCAAAAAGGGAGGAAAAGGTCAACAGAAAGGGACTACCTCACCGCCTTCTACACCAAGTCGAGATGGAAATGGAGGAAGTGGTCAACAAAAAGGTGATGGTTCCAACTCCAAAGGAAAGAAGGGAGGAGGAAAAGGTGATAAATCATCACCAAGCACTTCAACTTCAACTCCAACCAAAGAGGAGAGCCAGGTCAAAAAGCTTGACACCAGCACGGCTGAGAACCTCTTGACCGAAGTCTCTACCTTGATCAAGACCATCAAGACCGAAGGCAACAAAGATGCAGCCCAGCTCAAGGTCATCAGCCTCAAGCGCCTGGAGCACGACCCTGATGGTGCTGTCTTGTTGGACAGTGGCGCTACTCATTGCCTTCGTCAACCACGTTCTGAACGAGAATGGGAAACTGCTGTGGATACTCAAGTCCAAACAGCCACAGGCACCAGCTGGATCAAACAAACTGCTGCTGGTACAACCTTGTTGGCCAAAGATGTTCAGGCACTCATTCCAATTGGTCTGCTTGCACGCCTGGGGGTGACCATGGTTTGGCAACGAGATGATGTTCATCTTCGGCATCCACGATGGGAAAAATCCCGGTGAGCATCAAGCAGAACTGCCCTTACATCAGCCAACAGTGGGGGGAGAAATTGATGACCGAGGTTGAGAAGGACATGGGCAGGCAACAACTATGTGCTCTGCATCTAGGCCTACCTGATGATGCCGTGATGGTATCCAAAGATGAACTCCAAAGGTGGTTTCCTGAAGCTCCTGCTGACCAGATTAACAAGCTGGTGGTTCCAAAGGCTTTCAATGCCCATGAGGTTCCCTTCAACCGGCACTTCAGGAAGCGGATCCAAAAAGCCACTGACCCTGCCATTTACATGAAGGACTTGCCAGAAGAGCCACCGACGTTTTCGACGTGGCCTGAACTTGTTGACACCTTGGAGGGCTCCTTGGCTTTGGACAAGGTTCTGCTTGATCAAGGTGCTTTAGGGCATGCTCGACGCAAACCTACTGTGTTGTGGTCCAACATGGCACCAGTTGTGGCCCTTCATGGTCTTCAAGATCACCGAGCATCTCAACCCTGGCCATCAAACCTTGAAGAGGCGTTGAACCTCTCAAAAGATCTTGCAGCATGGAGTGAAGGATTGAAGCGGGCCATTGTCACTGCCATCGCTGATGTTGCCAATACTCCTGGTGCTGCTGTCAGAATGACTCAACTGGCAGAGTGGTATCAACACCTTGCCCAAGATCACTTTCCCTACAGAAGGGACTGCTATGAATGTGTCCAAGCTGCTGGACGTGATCGGCCTCGAAGGCACATTGAACATCCTGAAGCATGGGTTCTGAGCTTTGATGTTTCGGGCCCCTTTGCTGTTGGTCGGGATCATGACCGGGTACATCCACGTTACATGTTGTGTGCCAACCTCACTGTGCCGGTGCTGAATGAGCTGCCGTTGATAGACGGCTGGGCCCCGAAAGGCTTCAATCCCAGTGATCCACCTGATGCTCTTGCTGATGTGATGATGTTAGCCCTTTCAAGGGCGAACTCCCAGCTCCTGCAGAACAACCACCTCCTGAAGAGGCTGCAGTTCCTGAACAACCAGCTTCACCAGCACAACCAGATCCTCAAGATNCAAGGGCGAACTCCCAGCTCCTGCAGAACAACCACCTCCTGAAGAGGCTGCAGTTCCTGAACAACCAGCTTCACCAGCACAACCAGATCCTCAAGATCTTCAACAACCATCTTTGGATGCACCTGCAGCCCAAGACCCTCAAGGTCCTGATGTCGTGGTTGCTGAGGTTGACGCTGATGCCGTGGGTGAGGCCAATCTTAAGTCTCAGGTGGCTGACTTGCAACAGTTCAAGGTTGTCAATGTCCCTTTGGCCGTGCCCCTGGTGAACCGACGAGAGAATGTGGTGTTGGAAGCCGCATCTGTCATCTACTCCAAACTTCGAGGGCTGCAATTGCCCATCAGCCAAGTCCACACGGACAGGGCCAAGGAGTTTATCTCCCGCAAGTGGCGTCAATGGTGGTCTGCTCGTGGTATTACGTTGACCACAACTCCTGGTGATGAACATCAACAGAACGGCCGAGTAGAACAGCTTCTTGGTGGCCTCAAACGTGATGTTCGAGTTTTGCTGAAAAGTGCCTCCTTGGGTGAGGAATACTGGCCACTGGCCCTGCGCCATGCTCAGGAACTGAAGTTCCGACGAGCTTTGAACAAGCTGGGTGTCAACACGCCCAAGCTCCTTCCTTTCGGCTGCAAGGTGCTGGTCCGCACCAAGATCTGGCGACAACGTGCCCAACCCTGGAAATTTCCAATGGAACCTGCCCTGGCCTTGGGCCCAGCTTCTTCGATGTCTTTGTCCTCAAATGGTCATTGGGTTGAGGTTGATGAGGGCAAGGTGGGTTTTCGAACTACGGTGGTTGTCAAGCCAGCTTTTCATGGCCATCAAGGTGAAGGGGTTCTACCTCTTGAAGACCATGATGACGATCATGGTGCTCATCCTCCACTGGATGATGATGATGAAATGTACTCACCGAGCTATGCTCCTGATGATGGTGACCAACCTGCTGATGATTCAGCTCCACATGGCATCTTTGATGATGATGTGGATGCCTCTCCTGCCGGCCAACCTGCACGGTTTGATGATGATGCAGCCTTTGACCAGCAGTTTCTGGAAGACATGGAAGCGGAGTTTGACCGCCTTGATGAACGTGATCGCCTTCGCATCATGGATGAGATCGAGATGGATGAAGGGAATCCAGTCATCCAGCCACTGGCCCCTCCGCCTCTGGTATGCCTCCTGGAGGACGTGGTGATCCGCCAGATCGGCCTCCGACTTCACCTGAACGACGGCCACCGAGATCACCTTCACCAACCCCAAGAGCTTCTTCCTCAGGCCATGCTGGAAGTGCAGACGATGCTGCAGGCGATGGTGGTTTTTGGGTCAATCCCAGCCAAGCTGGCCGTGCTTCACTTCATGGAGCTGATGTGGTTCCCAAAGGTCCTCCTCAGACCCCACNTGCAGGCGATGGTGGTTTTTGGGTCAATCCCAGCCAAGCTGGCCGTGCTTCACTTCATGGAGCTGATGTGGTTCCCAAAGGTCCTCCTCAGACCCCACGTGCTCGAGGACCACAAGCTGGACGCAGTTCGGGATCCACCAAAGGCAAGGGCAAGCAAGACCAGAAGGAGCAGGAATGGGAGCTCCGGTTTGAGATCTTGTCCCGGGACCCACTACCACAACTACCGCATCGAGGGGATCGGCTACATCTCCAGGTTTCATCCGCTACATCCGCACTACCGTGAGGACAACCCCAACAGGGACTTGGCCCGTCCTCCTTCCAGTGCAGCACCTTCAAGTACCACTCCAACCTCACCCATGGAGGGTTATCCAATGGTCTTTCGACGACCTGCTGCTGCCGCTGGTGCGGGAAGCCGCTACACTGAGGACTCTGAGGAGCCTGACCCGGAGTATGAGGAGGAGTTGGAATCTGAAGAGATGGAGGAAGATGATGAGACCACTGATGGTGGCGAACTGGGCACCATAGCTGAAGAAGCAGATGCGGGCCCTGAGAATGTGGAGGAGGAGGCAGACACTACACCTCCGCCATCCTCTACGGTGCCTCCGGGATCCACCACCTTGCCCACTACAGGGGCATCTGGCCTGACGTTTCCGAGCGATCAGGTGGTGGTCACTGCGGACTACTTGGACTATGCNCCTCCGGGATCCACCACCTTGCCCACTACAGGGGCATCTGGCCTGACGTTTCCGAGCGATCAGGTGGTGGTCACTGCGGACTACTTGGACTATGCTCCAATAAGTGCCACTGACTTGGACCCCGTGATGTTGGATCCTACAGCTTCAGCGAGCTCTACGGTGGCCCATGGAACTTCAACTGCAGCACCTGCTGCAGATGTTGAAACGGATGATGATGCAGCTGTTACGCTGCCCCGTCCCACGGATGATCCCGATGGAGACGGCGATGACGATGAGGGCCCATGGGATGTCTGATGGGACCCTGAATCCATCGATCCAAACGGAGCACCTCGTGATGGAACTACATCATACAGGAGTGCTACGGCAAGTTCACGAGGTGCTGATGCACCGAAAGAAGCCTTGAGGCCTGTAGATTTTTCTNGAGCACCTCGTGATGGAACTACATCATACAGGAGTGCTACGGCAAGTTCACGAGGTGCTGATGCACCGAAAGAAGCCTTGAGGCCTGTAGATTTTTCTTGGTGAGTGGCTGCCAAGGGGAGTGCCTTAAGGGCTACTCAGAGGCATTTTGAAGCCACCACCAATAAGAGCAAAGCCTCTGTCCGCACAGCGATGACCTTCGCTGCGGCTTTTTAGGCGACCCAGTGCCACCTCTGATGTTTGGCAATCTGCCAAAGGGGGAGTGCATATGGGAAATTCAAAAAGGCAGCCTTCTGGCTATGATCAAGTGTAGTATCAAGCATGCAGACATGACCTGCGGTGGGTTCACTCACAGACTGTGCCTTCCGTAGGCTTCTTTTGCTCCAAGGAAAAAGCGTCCCTGCTTGCTCCGCTTGCACAGGCAATAGTAATGTATACAGATCTGTATATATATATATACATATATGTGATAATAAGTATATGTAAATACGAATATGATCATGCATCCATGCGTATATATAGAGGTATGTATATGTATATAATCAGTTAGAACATCCAACGACATATCTTTACTACAGACGTCTAAGCATACTGATAAACCCAACTGAGAACCTCTATGTCCAGGACAACAATAATCCCATCTTCTCAATATTAAATGCCCCAAACATGAGATCCAAAATGAATAGATTAATTTTACATTAGGGGGGATGGGATTGATGTGAGTTTGAAAAACAGTACAGGTGGACCTCTACACAAACACAAGGGAGAAAGTTCCTGATGTCTTGCGGCATCCCAGGACTTTAAACGGGTGAACTTAAAAAACCGGTTCTTGACCAGTGGCCAGTGGCCATAAATCAAGAAAAACAGTGGATTCACCCCCTGCCTTCGATCATGTTGAGGCTCAGCATCAAATATGTGTATCACGTCATTTCAAATCCCCTAGCCCCATGGTCACATGGCTTGGCTCATCTTCCCAAATAAGATTTGGTAAAAAGTGGGTATAACATCCATTTCTTGCCAAAACCAAATATCACATGGTTGGTTATATATATATATCCCACTATCTATCCCACTACATCTGACTAACCTTACTATCAGCATTGTCATTCATGATTGTGTCATTGTTGGAAATGTGGTAAACCCATCACTAAATCACCATTTTCTATGGGTGCTATGTTTACCATCCCCAGTCATGGTAGGTTTATGGCATTGGGTTGCCACATTAATCCATTCGCTCGGTCAGCTACATCCAATTTGGTCAGATATATCCCATTATATCCCATTATACCCCAATAATTATCCCTACTATCAGAGTCACTGGTGTCATTATTTGTATGAATATTCCGTCGCATGGGAACCACCAAATTCTCCGGTTAGGCCTCCTCGAATCTGGGTCTCTTCGTGCCATTGCGGAGACTTGAAAGTGGCGGTTTCGGGCTGGTGGTGGGTATAGGTGGTGGTGGTGGTGGTGGTTCGTTTCAATTCTTGCGAAACGATGGTTGAAAAGTGTTGAAAAGATGTTCTTTTCATGTCTTTTCAACCAATACTTAGATGGCTAATAAAGGGTCTGTAAGGTTAGACAATCTATTGTTTCAATGCTTTTCGAAAAAAAAGGTAACAGTTTGTCACTCCAATGAGGACGAGTTTTTTCTTGGCCTGTCTGTAAGTCGTCAGCAACTTTTTTCCTGTGAAATGCCCAATTTATGCAGAGCCACCAGGTGACGGACTGGCCCCAAGATGATTGGAAGGATACTGGATCTAGCGATATCCAAAAAGATGATGCATCAAGCAGTTTCAATAGAGGATCCAGGAAGATGATGTTTCCATGTAATGTGATGTACAGATGTACAGTCAAGATTAGAGGTAGCAATTGTGGGGATGAACATCCACAACTGTCGTTTCGATATGACTTCACCATATCAGGGCTCTCCACCATGTTTGCTTCTGATGTCAGGGATGGATCAAATTCGCACATTCACTTTATAGGTGTCTTCACCGTCTTCATAAGGATATGTACATGGTGAGCAAGATCTTGCGCTTGCCCGCCATGGAGAATGCCTTGGAGGAACCCTTGCCACCGGAGCTTCCGGAGGCGCCTTCTTCAGGGGGATAGCCAGGAAGTCCTCTGGGGTACCTGCTGGTACCCCTTGTTGCTTTATAAATCAACATAGATTTGAGTGTGTATGAAATTGGGCGATACCCAAACAAGCAATTTTGATAGGGAATAAGCTAAAAACCATTGGATGTTTTGGGGACCATATTTTCAGACAAGGCCATTTTTTCCGGGGGAACCAAGAAAAAACGGGGATTTGAAGCAACAAAAACCAGGGGTGACATGTTACTCCGAATAGTTTGTTTTATCCAGAAAGTTAAATTCGGATTTAAGCCAACAAAAACCGAGGGCTCATCCATTCATATAATCAACCTAAAACAGGTGATGTCAATGAAGATCTTTGGCGAATCTGCTACATCAGAAAACGTAGATTTCATCAGCAAAATGTATGGAATCGTGTTCATCAAGAAACAACTCGTGATATTTTGACCAACAAGAATTGGGGTTCTTAGCCGTAGCCGACTTAAAGCATTGGGATCTTTGCCAACAAAGTCGGGACTCGCCCAGCTGGAGGTGATCACAACCACAAACAACAAGATTTTGTTCCAACGCATTGTCCCAAAATGGGGGATCCCCAATCTTTTGCACATTCAGACTTATATGGGTTTTGGCTTTGGGGGGTAGCCTACTTTCACACAAATCCAAGCGGTTAGATTTCATGGTTTCACGAGTTTAAGAGGCTCCATACGCACACACACACACACACATTGTGAGGATTAATACTTCTTTGTACTGTGACGGGTTGTTTTTGCATCGTTGTCTTGCAAGTCAAAATGGTTGTTCAAATCCTTTTCACGGAAGAAATCATACGTACCAGTTTCCGGTAGCCGATGAAGTAGCTACTCTCACACAGCAGAGTCAGCAATGTCATTAGATCATTAGTCAGTTTGGACTGAGAAGAATGCTGCAGCCTACAAGTTGGTCTGTCACCCTAACAAGCAACAGATATTCACAAATCGGATAACATTGCAAACAATTCATATTCTTCAAACCACGAGACCCTTCCTGTGGATTTCCCAATGTTACCAAACCAAGGCCATCTATGAGGACTTCACGAGGCACTTCCCAACTGGAGCAGATGAGGAGCCACGGCAACTGTGGCGACACTGTTTTGATTTCCACCAATATAGGTTGAGGGAGTTTCGGCCTACGTTTGAATAGGGACAAATGTTGTCACATATCTATGAATGGCAACAATGTGGTCAAGTTGCCTGACGGACAGGAATTGAACAGAGTGAAAGAAACAAGAAATGGACGTGAAACAGGAGATACAGCACAAAATGCACCAGACATTGAAAACATGGTTTAAATTGGAGACCTTCTGGAAGATAACAGTTTGTTGTACAAGATGGAAGCTGCAAGTTTATGATGCCATTATCAGAAACAAACTTCTCTATGGACTTGAGACCGGACACCTCACAGAAACGCAACAAATGAAAGTGAATGCATTTCAGTTGCGGGGCTTGCGCAAAATCTTGGGCCTCAGCACAACTTTAGTCAACCGATGAAATGAAGAAATCGGCCACACACTTGGGACACCCTGCAAAATAAAATCATATTCTCGGAACTCGGAACTACAAAAAGATAGGCGAGTGAAACTTGCTGGACAGATTTTACGAACGGCAGTGATCCCCTGAGGAGAGTTAGTTGCGAACGTAATTTGGCGGTTAACTACAATGTTGGGAAAAAAAGAGTAGGGGGTCCCAGGCAAGAGTGGCTATTAAATACTATAGATATGCTTGGGAAAAAATGAAAGAGGAACGTTCAGAAATTGTTGGAACTTGCGAGAAGCTGTCAGTTTTGAGTGTCGCCGTCGCATGCCTGCGGTTTCACCCATCTGCCACGAATCTGGCACGGAACCGTGGCAGTCAAGAAATTATCAATATAGAGCCATTTCAATCATGGGATGATCATTACTCCAGTGGTGGATAATATGATATTGTAGGTTGACATGATTGAAGCAGCTGGTGAGTAATGATTATCCCTTGTGGAACATCTTATTCCCATGGTGCCATCAAAATGGCCCAACAATCAACAATCTAATTGGATTTCTTGGGATGCACACTCAAGTGGTGAATTGAGAGAATGGCTGCATTGCTCTGGTTCTGTCATCCACTTGCCGTGTAGTACGCGTATCAAACATTTTCAGTATTTGGCTTTCCTTGACCATGCACTGGCAACGCAACTGGGAGCATAATCTGTTCCAGATGGGAAATGAACATTTGACAATTAAAGAGGTACAATCACCCCATTTCCTCCCTTGTGACTCTCATTTCCTATAAGTTTTGGTCGGAGCAACCCAGAACAGAGAGATCCAAAGAGAGAGAGGGAGAGAGAGAGAGAGCGAGAGATCCATGATAGGGATGAAGATGATGAAGTGTCAACAGATGGGTATGCGTTCTCAACTGCCCTTGAAAAACTGAAGGACAGATGTGATAGATGTATTCACATAGCTGCATGAGAATCATCAGACCTGACCCGGAAGATGCAGATTGACTGGTAATTTTCTTTGTTTTTCCTGTGTCTTGCCCGGTTTGAGGCTTGTATCCACAAAAATGAACAACATGGCCACACATTTGGATACATTTGGATACGTTTGGTGCCTTCCTGGTATCCCTATGAAGCAGAAATAAATGGTAATAAATGGTGGTTTCCCCAAACTAGCATTTGTTCTACCCTGTCTACTGTAAAACTTAACTTTGAGTAGAAGAGTTCTCCACATAATTCGGTGTATCAATTGATAACCATTTGCTATGTAACTAGGTTACCACATGGAAACGAGCTTGGCTGTTTCTGGGCGTTCTGGTTGGTTGAACTTGTTGAAATTTAGACCGTAGACCCTGAAACTGCTGCAGGACTTGCTGGACTTAGCCAGGAGAGTGTCCAAGGGTGGGTCGGGGGTCAATTTGGAGTCAAACTTGATTTATGAAATTAACAGTAGATTAAAACCAGACCAAAATGAATTTGATCTAGTTCCAATCCAGTGCTATACAATCTCAGACCCCCACTTTTGTTGGTTTCAATGAATTCATATTGACCTCGATCAAAGAACCCCCACCTGAACCAGCACTAAACCAGGTTTTCGGCAAGGTGGTATTAGGGCCAATGGTTGGGGCGGGGTTTATATTAAGAAAAAGAAAGGATCGTTCAACATTCAATATTCTGGGACAATCATTTGACTAATACCCATGAAAAAAGCTCAAAGAAATTGGTATTGGAACCAAATCAGATGATGGGCACACCAGCCACAAGTATGAGGACATCGCCTCCACAAAAAGGATGAAGCAATTAAATCCTACAATAGTTCGAGGTCAATGTCTCAAGGTTCTTGGCACACCAGACATAGATCAACCGTGGTGGGGCGAAGTGCGAACAGGGGTCTTTGGCTTTATTGTCTGAACACAATGCCGAGCTTGGTAATCACCATTTTCACAAATAGGGGTTTGTTTTAATTTCTGATGGATGAATTATTTTAGGTCAAATGAATGGATGGGTCGTGCATGAGACACTGACACACACACACACAAACACACACACACAAACACACACACACAAACACGTAGGCGGGCAGAACATTGAATGAATTTACCAACTTTTCTCCGTGAAAGTTGGCACCTCCCTTCTTTTGGTATGTCGAAAGAGGTCTCCGGCAGGCCAGACCAGTGATGATCCAGAAATGGGGTACCTCAAGATCCCATGAATTCTTATCACTTGCATGTTTTTTTCCAAGAAATTGCTATAAAAATACACCATCTTTGTTTTTTTGCCCCCATGAGACTTGCATTCTACGTCTTATTTAGACGAAATTGAACTGCGGAAGGCCATAAAAGTTTAGGGTGACTTGCTGACTGTGTGGTTCTTTCGAAATCGTCACAAACTCGCTGTTGGTTGGCGTCGACATCTTCTTGGTTGAACTGTATTTCCAGTCTCCCCTTTTCTCCCTGGTGGTTGCCTACCTGATTTTTGCTCCTTGATATTCCGGTTCTTGTTGCACAATGCTGGCATCAAGTTTGTTGCTTCAATGCAAACTTTTGAGCTCAATCTCGATTTTTTGCATGGTGATATTTTTTGGTAGAGGAGTTCCACGTTTTGCCATGATTTCCTCGATTTCATTGAGGGGGGCAGGCGGTCCGGGAACCGAAATAGCAGCCACAACTGGCAGTGACTCGCACCCACTTGCAAGTGGCCGCAAGTGGCTGCAAGTTCAATTTCTAGTCCCGTTGCCCAATCCCTGCTCAATTTCACATTGTGAACCCCAAATTTATACTGATTGAAATTCATTCTCTTGCTGGTTGAAACCCCATTTGCTCTTGGTCAGACTCCTTTTTTTTTGCTGGCCACGCCCCCCTTTTGGCTGCTGAAATTCCAAAGACCTCCCGCAAACCTCGCAGGACCTCGCCTCTGGTGTTTTGGGTCTTTGGTCAATGCGATTCCTCAGGCCCGATGAGTTCAAGCAGCGAAGATGGGTCTGTCTAAACATGGAGTATACCCCCAATTCTAGCCGTTGAATGGGGAACTCAATAACCAATATAACCATCAAATTTTGGGGTACACGATTTTCAGACAAACCCATCTTGGAAGCGGATGGACTGAACCAACATTGGACGTTATGAAGCATGTCTGGGGGAGTTATGGGCCAAGAAACATAGGGTTGCTCTGACACAGTACATGTAAATGATTATTCTCAATATTCCAAATTATTGCCACAAGGTAAGGGAAATGGGTGATTTTATATAATTTATATACTTTTTTCTTTAACATGTTTTCACCCGTGGTATCCTGGGTGTTGAGTGCAATGCTGAAAAACATCTCGATTGAACCACCTAAGATGGAGTGTAATGATTGGAGTGCAATAAGTATATCATGAAATGGTTGAAGTTTCACGTATCACACATACCACAGAAATTTGGGGATTCAAACACCAAGGCTGGAGATTCAGCCAACAGCAATGGTGACCATCATCACAATTTAGAGCTGCAAAAGAGCATCGGTGGTTCCCAGCCACTTTTTTCTGCCGGGTTGCTTGTTTTGGTTGCTATCGCATAGCTTGTTTGGTTCGTAGAGACTCTACCCATCACCAAAATTCGACAATCACTCGGGATTGTCCTATTTTCTAACCTAATTCACATGAGCCCAGAACTAGGTTGTGTGGACTTTATTTAAACTACCAAAGTTAGACCTAGAGCCTGAGACATAGAGTTCAAGGCAACATTTCGCTGCTTGATACGGTCCTTGTTAGGTTCCATGTTGAATTTAGCGGCATTCTGCCCTATATATACAATGTAATTGTTTAGGGGTGTTCTACCCTATACTCACCATCAATTTCCATGGCATTCCATGCTGCAGGTGACTACAAGACGGAAGTCTGTCGCCGATTGGCGGAAAAGATGCAGTTGCAATGGCTGCAGCCCAACTATGTTGCTTGGATGTGGATGGTTCCAAAGTTGGGGGAGCTAAGAAGCAGCAACATGTGGGGAACCTTTGAAAAGTGGTCGTTGATGGATATAACTATATAGCATATCTGGCTTTGTCCAAAGGATGTAGGACACATAAAACTCCAAAATCCACGGATTGAAAATCACTTCACCGTTATTTGATGGCAACTTGGGAGTATACAATATAATATGTGTGTAGAAACGCATGATATCGCTTTTTACCCCAGTAGGGGGTTGGCTGCGGTGTGCCTTGAAATTTGCACATGAAAAGGGTACAAAGGTAGGTGGTCTATGGGAGTAGAACCTTGAAAAATGGGATATAATATAGTACATAGCATGATAGTTCTCGGCCGCGCCAGGGCCCGAGTTTCCAAAAAAGAGTAGCGGATTTAGAACATCAAGGGCCTATCGGAAAGTCTTTAGAATGCATGATTCACTGAAATGAATGAAAGCATGGATGAATAAATGAATGAATGGATGAATGAATGAAGGAAGGATTGAACTGAGTGAATGATTTAATGAATGAACCAACGAAGAAATGAACACATGCTTCAATGAATGAGTTTAACGGATGACGCAGATTAATAAATGAATGAAAGGAGCAAGGAACGAAAGAACGCCATTTTTAACATAATGTTTCAGCAAATTTCTAGCTGCTTCCTACTTGGAGGTGCATTCCAGATATAAAGTGGTGAATAACCTATATTGATCTTCGACTTATTTCACGTGGTTCTGTCCACTGACTGTAGATTCAATGCACGGCGCTAAGTATATTTGTTTGTTTATAGGCCCCGTTGAATTCAAAATCAATATTCACCATAGATCCAACAGTCACTATAGTTATATATCCATAAACCAACAGAAACCTGAGACCAATCACATATGCGGATGGCTAAAAACTTGTGTGCTATATACTGTTTTTTTGAAGAGATGAAAATCCATTTACACACTATTTTGATTTTAGGGCACCGGGGTTTTGACCCGTTCCCGCATCAATCCCAATTTTTGTTGGTTAAATCCGCAATTTTCACGACTTTGAATCACTTTTGCTGGCAACACGATTTTTAACGGGTGAAATCCCCATTTGAGCAACAATCTCATCTCCCAATTTAGGTTGGTACGATCCCCATGATTCTTACATCCCCAATTCAAACTTGTAGTTTGACATCGCATTCGTTTTGCTGCGGACCTCGGCCCTTGACCGCGCGAGGTCTTGGAGCTGGTCACGAAGACGCCTTCGAAGTTCCGCTCGCCGCTGCAGCAGCGTTGCGTCCAGCAGCTGCAGAGAGGGATGGTGGTGTCGCTGAAGGATGCGCTGAGGCAGGAAGTTGAGGTGACCAGAAAAATCATTGGGGATATCATGGAGGTTTTTCTATGTCCCCTTTTTAGCATGGATTTCCATACTAAAACGCTTTCAGGACTTGGATGATTTGGGAGAAACCACCATATTTATATAATATACTGTATGTACAACTATCACTACTATCAGATTACTGTGGTTTGATGATAAATGTTCATGTTACGAGCAATCATTGAGCCATGAACAAGCTATGGCCTGGTAGATTGGTTGTGGAATCGGGAGTTATACTACCAAGGTTATTGGGGATTATGATTTATAATCCTTTGTAGGGAAACCTATCAACCAACTAGTATATATATGCGATGGGACAAGGGTATTTTTAACGGCTTGTTTGGGGAATTTTTAATGGGGATGTAATGGGGGATATAATAGATATACTTACCACTACTATCGTTGGATGAAAAATGTGGCAAACCCAATGCCATAAAGCTGCAAGTTAGCAGGATTTATTCCAGCCATTTCTGGTGAAGTTGGGGTTTATGATTGGGTTTACCACATGAACGAAGCGGATAAAGTTGGCATAGTATGACCAAGCAACAATTGGGATTGGTTTTTATAGGTAAGTTGACATGTAACCAGTAAATTGATAAAGACGATAAACTGTGTTTGGTTTCATGAATCATGTAAAGGTTGGTTTGACATTTATCCTCATATCCATTAAAAAACGGATAAAACTGGTGTATGACCAGCAAAATTTGGGATTGGTTACATGATTGGTTGCAATGAATGATAGCTAAGCTGGTTTATAACTATGTAGGCGTATGACAAACTAGTTAGATGAGTGAACATACACCAACAAGCACAACTGGCGAACACTGGGACATTTCTTACTTTGAAACCATTGGTATATTCAACAAGGTATATCAGCCATGCAAACCCATCAATAATGCACCATACTTATCTAAGTTGGTTTCTACGTACAATGACTGTCGTATCTATAGTTGGAAGGGGGTTATAAACCAACCTAAACCTCTGGGGCACTACCTTGTGTGATTGTGAGTGGTATTTTTTCAATCCATCCCAACCTTGCCGTGACTTGGGGTTAATTGGGCCCGAGGGGTTCGCTTGCTTTAAAGATCATCCTTAAAACAGGGTGGCAACGGAAAATCCTCGATCTAGTGACGATTTGCCCACTAAAACACACGAGAAATTGTGAATTTTCACTTGCCATGTTTGATTATCAGAGGGTAGTAACTTCCAAAAGCCAGTTCCCAAGCAAGTAGCGACCTCTCCTTGGCAGCCCAATGATCCCACTTTCCCTTGACATAACTTGACGTAACTTTTGACCCAAACCTTCCGCAACCTGAAAACATATTCCTCTTTTGGAGTAAGAACCATTCAACCATCATAGAAACAATTATGGAACCGTTGCCAGGTTGACCATGGAGATGATGTCTTCGGCCCTTTGCAAGACCAACGGCTCGGAAACCCAGGGAGGTTTGGGGTGCAGCAGTGATGGTGCGGATATAGGTGGGACTTTTGGACATCCGATCGGCGATAGGATGCAGTTTGAGGAAACGCGGCCTGTTACTTTCTTGCAACATCTTATACCCTCTGGGAAACTAACATAACTATGGAAAATCACCATTTTTAATGGGAAAATCCACTACAACCGTATTTGAAAGGCGTTTTTTGCCAGCTTTTTGAATGTGACAGTCACAGTTGCAGGGTTCACACCCACGTCAGAGCCGGTTGTGCGGGTTAGAATTTGCTGGAATCGGTGGGAATCGGTTAGAATCAGTTTTCGGGATCATACCTTAACAATTTTCCTTGCGATATATCCATGGGTTTTCCAGCGAAAACAGCTGCAACGGCTTTCTCAAACAGTGTTGTTTGATGTTGCGAAGCACCGTCAATACCTAATGTGTGCGCACATGACGTAAAGCCTTGTTACTGTGATTTATTGGGCAAGGATACAAAATGACAGACTGTATCTCTATATATACATGTATATGTATACGTTTACGTATGTGTATGTGTATGTGTATATGCATGTGTATGTTTATGTGTATGTGTATGATGTGTATGTGTATGTGTATAGGTATGTGTATATTTATGTGTATTTGTATATGTATATGTATGTGTATATGTATATTTATGTATGTGTATATGTATATGTACTATGTATATGTCCTATGTATATGTATATGAATTTTAATATTCATATTACTATTATAATATAGATAAATGAGGACTGTAAATAGATGAATGAAATGAAATGAAATGACATGACATGACATGACATGAAGTGAAATGAATGAATCAAAGAATGAATCTAAGCATGAATAGATACATGAATAGATAGATAAATCGATAAATGACTAGAATTATGTATATACACATTTAGAAGATATATATGTATATCTTTAAATGAGGGAAGAGGCGACTCGATGATACATTTTAGATATCGATTTCAGGATCACTGACTTTGAAGCAAGGAATCCGCAGATGTGTTGCACGTTTTTTTGGGGCGGTTTTTGGTGGGAACAAACCATAATTTTAGGCATTTGTGTTGCCGACAAAACTATTGTGTATATTGTTTCTTTGTTTGTTTGCAAACACAAAATTGTTCATTTCCCACTCTCGCAGATCTGCAGATTTTGCTCTTCAGTTTGCAGATTTTTGTTTTGTGGAAAACTGTGGTAGAAATTTGACAGTTCACTGAGGCTACATCTTGGACTTCCCGGCTGTTTCTCCTGAAGAAATCGAAGAGGTGTCTGAGTTTTTCGAACAGGCCATCGGTGGGTCGACCCAAACGATTTGGGGCTGGGGGGCATTGGATCCTTTTGTTTACTTTCAAAATAGACATGGATGTCATCTGGATGAATGATGGTTAAATTGATGGTTAATTTTTGGCGAATCATCCCCAGATGGCCTCATTTCAGGTTTCAGCTTAATGAAAAGACATCAAGGATATAATGGACATCATGGATATCATGGATCACCTTCAGTTTTATTTTTTTTTTTGGACTCCACGTTTTTTTTGTGCCCATGGTATTCTCCTCGTCACAACGCGGTTCCCGTGTTGGTGCCCCCGTTCCGTCGTCCATTGCTGGGACAGGTGAAAGATCTCTCGGGCAAAGCTGAAGTACCGTGGGGCGAGGTGCTCCAGGACTGCGCGCCTGCTGTGTGTCTTGTGAGTCAAGCTTCAACCCGTCCTGATGAAACGTTTCACCAACGCCGGGATTGTTGGTTTGGCTGGGCAGAGGGGTTTGCCTCTTCCTTTTTGAGTATGGTTAACTATGGTGTATGGTAGATATATCTATAGTTAATGGAATGTGAATGGGATATGAACGGGATGATTGTGGGATATACCCTCTGGTAATCAAAGATGGCAATGGAAAATCCCAGACGGAAATGGAGGTTTACAGCTGGGAAAATCATCGAACTAAATGGGTGATCTTCCAGCCAGCTATGTTTGATTACCGGACGGTATCTTGAAAGAATGGAAGTACCACATGAGTCAAACAACTTTGGTCCCTTCAAAACGGGATGATTGCTCTTGAACATGATGAACATTTGCTGTGCCCAGGTCCCCAGCGCCTTGGATCTTGACCGGCACTGGAACTGATGAATGGCAACTTTGTGAGTCTATACATGAGATCGCACGAATGTGGGGACACACCAAGGTATAACTTGTGTATCCCTCTTATCATTGCAAACTACATCCTAAGTTTGGAGCCAGTCCGGTAGCGGTGAAGCCTTGATATCTATCCGGTACGCTTTCGTTTTTACGTAGTATTTTTTTGGGGTATCTCTCGTCTTCCGTCATTGTGTTCATGATGATCATTAGCATGGCTAGGTGTGGCCATCGCTACTAATTGTTCCAGGTTTTGTCTCCAGTCTCTTTGTTTAAATTCGATCGAATCCACTAGAGTCGTAGAGAAGCGAAGAAGCAAACTCTGATCATCCCCCTACATTTTGGATCTATTCTCATTCCCTGGTTGACTATAAGTCTTACCAAACCTGCAAGTTTTATCCAAAAAACAACAGATTCTGGCGATGTCACCCCTACACTGCACAGGACACGGTCGAGTTGCCGCCCTTAGCACCTGAGCCCGAGCCGCCCAAGCCACCGGTGGAAGAGACCGAGGGTGGCGAGGGTGGCGAGGGCGGCGAGGGCGGCGAGGGTGGTGAGGGTGGCGAAGCGGGCGCAGCGGGCGAAGCCTTGGAGGCAGCTGTAGCTGGGATTTTCTTGGGATTTCTGGTGGTTCAAAGTTCAATCCATCTTCGATCCCTTCTGACATGTGGAAAATCAATCAATGTCACGAATGTTTTAGTTTAAAGTCCCAGCTTCGAGAGCTTTTTTTGGGGGGATTCCTTGTCAGCTGTGGAGCTATTGTTTATGTGGAGTGCTTGATTTCTGGCTGGAATGAAGCCACCATATTTTTTGGGCCTGATTGTATGTTTTTGTATGTTTTTGTAGTGTACCTGATTGGCAAACCAGGTCACAGTTATACAGATGATTTTGCAAAGATAATGAAGGATTGGCTGATATATTTGTTGAAATTAGATGAAATTAGTGTTTTTACATGTCAAAAATCCAGTGGTTCGGAGGGAGCGATTCGGAGCCAGGGCTATTCATGTTCCCTTTGAAATGCATGGGGAGCCAGTTAAAACTACCTTCAGAGTTTCCCAACCATGTGATGGTGGTTCTTATGATTACTATCCGCTTAATTCGCCATCTATCCTCTGGTAATCAAACATGGCAATGGAAAATCCACCATTTATAGATGATTTTCCCATTCAAACCTTCATTTAAAGGAGATTTTCAATTGCCACGTTTGATGACACCGGAGGGTATCCTCAATGTTTTCATGATTTTCTCCCATCTTTCCTAGTTGTTTGACAGGGTAGAAACTCTGGCTGTAGGCCGATGCGGCGCCTCCAGCAGACGAGGCCGGGAAACATGGCACGATGCAGTTGTACAAAGTAAAGATTGAAGCCACAGAAATACGAAACACATATAGGAAGCCATGGCCCAATGAGTTCTACCCTCTGGTAATAAATAGGTGATCAAGGGGTTGGGTGACCCCCTGGAAATACGAGTTGATCACCATATATAGGAAATGAGTTCTACCTTCTGGGAATAAAACCTAGCTCCGGAAATCATGGCCCACGATCCTAGATGATTTACCTTCTTTTGACACGGTGATGTTCCATAGCAATGGTAAATTAACAGAGGGATACAGAGGGTATATAGTCACAGATAGTTTTTTTTGCACTGGGTTGGGTGATTGATGGAAATCAATTACTGTAGTTAGTTATGTTGAAGGTATCAAACCATCCCTCCATTTTGCCGCTGGGGCTGTGTAGTGAACCACAAGGGGTTGGACGAGGTGGATCACTGGAACGTGGCAAATGCCATCTCCAGTATTCACAGCTGTTTCTCACTATGGATTTTTAAGATTATTATTACACACATAGAATATTAGCTGTAGAAGATTACGTGCACTAAGCATGTGCAGCTAAAACAGCACTCTGACTCCTGCTGTCTTGCAATCCTCTTGAGGCCCCAGCTGATGCGGAGGCCACGGGAGGTGAAACCGTTGAAGGGGCTGAAGGTGCCTGGGTCGAATTTGCTACGGGTTTTCCACGTGGACGGTGAGGAATTTGCCGATTTTGTTGGGATTTATATATAGGGATCTATGATGATTTACGGGGATTACTTTTTAAAGATCTGAATCCACAGTTCCTTTTTGATAATTCTTCATAGTCTCAGTCAGTTGTTTGCAATGGTCATCTTGTGTGTTTGGATGAAGTCCTTGTAAGGAGCACTCTTTCACACATGAATCGGCACCAAGTGCTTGTAGTTAGTTCCTATCATACACCTATAATATTTGGAGGTGCACCCGGGATGCCAGAAACAAAAATCCTGCTGGAGGCTGAAGAATGGGGAAAGCTCTAAAAATCCACTGGTTTGGGGTTGCGTGCCCCATCATCAAATGACAATGTTTTTGGGCACACAAGCCATGTCCAGACCCAAATTTGGCATGAGATAGTTGGTTATCCAACTGCGGGTTTCCTAGAATATGGGTACCCCCAAATCGTCCACCTTCTAAACCATCCATGTTGGGGTACCCCCATTTTAGAAAACCGCCAACTAAAATTAGTCCCATCAGATCTCACCATGAACTGCCCAGAAAACTCCAAGAGTTCTGGCCGACTCGTCTCAGGTGTAGAGGAAGTGCAGGAGCCGTGCTTTTCCTTCCACTCTCTGCAGCCTGGAATTGAAACACTGGGGGATCTAATGGGATTTATTGAGGATCTAAGCAACAATTAGGGATTAACCAACTGCCCAACAAAAATAGTGATTTAATGGTGATTCAATGGTGATTTTAATGTCATTTCACCAACAACAAGTAGGATTTGTTGAGACTTTGTTGGGGATTTCATGGGAATACAACAGACCAAATTGATATGATCTATTCGTTTGTCTGAAAATGGGGAACCCCATTCCAACAATTGGGGTCCAGGGTATTTTTCCTCCGAAAATAGCCATCATCCTTGATGTGAGAGGAATGATTGAAGGTTCTCAGGTTTTCAGGCTTGTTACATCGAAATGAAATCAGTGGAAAGAATTTTGGTCCCTCAGAAGCTTCACCAAAATGGTGTTTAGCGGACTCGGTGAGTTGAACTAAGCCATGAGATTGGACTGAGGCCAGGCCCAAGCGTTGCATACACATACACATACCTATGTATATCATAAATCATATATGTATATTGTAATATATACATATATATACACATGCATATATTATAATATATGCATGTGTATATATAAAACACAATATCTTTACATACCCAGATACGTTGCATTACCTCCCGTGACACTGAATTACATTGAAACCTGCGTCGAATTCAATCTGAACCAGGAGCCAGCAGCCCCAGTCCCAGAAGCTCCCAAACCCAACTGCTGGGCAAATGTGCTGCCAAGGACGGGTGACACACCATGGGCAATACATGGAGATTGGAATTTCACCGACAGACCTGGGAATTTTAGCAATTATAGAACCACTGTTGAATGGGATTCAAATGGCATTTAACGAACAGAAACATGGTCAACACCATGTTTTCAATTCCCCATAAAGGTTTAACGGGATATTGATGGTGATATGATGGGATATGCCACAAACAAGCATCAGTGACCTTCTGCTTGGTAAAAAGTTTCCTTGCAGGAGCAATAACCAACACTTTATTCAAAGGTTGGAGGATTTTCACCAGTCAAATGGGATGGTCATGACCACATCGGGATTAGCATAGCAATTAGAATTGGAAGGAATCAATGCCGAAGGGATGACCATATTCCATATACCATGCAACTGGACCATAGTAGAAATTGGGATTTGACGCGGAAAAATTGGAATTTGGCCAACAACTTTGTGATAGCTTAGGCGGGGATTGGATCAGGAAAAATCGGGATTTCACACGAAAATCAACCATGGTTTTCAGGAGGAAACACCGTATATACACTACATACCTGTAACATAGAATGAGGACGATTTACAATGCCAGCAAAACTTGTGTTAATCAACAGTAACAATCAACCAAGCGTCGGTGAATATGTCGATGAATGAGTCAAAGAATCATGGCAGTCAGTTGGCGGAGAAAATCCACCGGAAACTCGTTGACCCTTGACGGGGTCAGCCACAACGATACGACCGGGTCGACTCTTTGTTTTGGCAGATTGACTAGGTACTGTACGTTTCTTTTTTTCATATCTCTCTGTCTCTCTCACTCTTTTCTGTGTATCTAATTCCATACGTATAGCCGTATCCATATCTGTATCTCTATCTATATCTATGTCCAATATCTTTTATCTCTGGTTTTATGTATACATCTACATATATAGTTGGGGCATGGCTAAAACTTGCAGGCCATTCAGAATGCAATGGCTTTGTAGCCCACAACTGACCAACCGCCGTGGTCCGACCTCTTGGAACCAGGGATGTCAACAGGAGTTTCTCCCCTTACCATATGATGGTTGGAGAAATAGTTCTAAGAGGTTGGAGAAACACCTATTTTATAACTTGATAATATTATTTCATATGTATATATATATATATATGTACACATATATACATGCATCTAATGACGTATAGGTGTACCTAAATAGTTTGATATGTAATGTCACCCGGTCCCTCTCTCCCTCTCTTGCACATACATGTATACATACGTATGGGGCGTTTTAGTCATTGCGCTTTGCAGCAGAAGTATGCAGGTCCATCAACTGGTGACGCTTTGAAACCACAGAGTTTATCCAATCCACTGCACACAGTATGGATGCGGTACAACATACATATGTGTATATATATATATATACACGTAAATATATGTATTTTTATGTATATATATAATATACAAATATACATATCAATATCAATATATATATATATGCGTTAGATATACACATATCGATACATATCTATACACACATATATAGTACATATCTATAGTTCGATGTAGATTCCCACGAGTGTCCACCAGCGACAGCCGAGCTTTACCTTTGCCAGGCGGATGGTGATTCTGTCCATAGAGTCTTGGCGCAAAAGATCAATGGATGGGTTTTCGTTGGGCAAATCCATGGCTTTTACTATGAAAACATGGGAAAACTATATTTTTTTTCCATGAAAAAAAGGGTGTTCCTGTTTAGTTCTTCCCTTAAACCAATTCTGGGAATGTTTGAAGCTTGAAATTCTTACAGGCTTTCCTGTAAGATTCGGTTGAACGAAATCGGGGATGACATGATTTATCTACCCCGTCAGATCCTGAAAGAAATAGATCCAATGACCAGGATTGCTGGGGACCCGCACGCCACAGGTGGATAGGTCATGCTATGGAATCCACCACACATGAGTAGCAAACATGCACAAGTACTAGGGTCAAAGGACCCAGAACCAGTTTTGGCAATGATTTTTGATGATCTTCAGTTTAGGTTTAAGTATTCAAGCACTTAAACAGATGATGCATATCCCCAACTTGCCATCCATGGCTCAATTTTCTAGCAAGTGCCTGAGGAGAAAGATGAAGTGGGTGAATGGCGGCTGCAAAGCCTGAAGAAGAAGCACGAGGAGTCGCGACAGCGAGCAGCTCCCAGCCCACCAGAATCATTGGATCCCAAAGCCAGGGGTTTGTCTGAAAATAGGACGAAATAGGGGATATCCCCAAATGGCCATTTGAATGGGGAAGATGATGAGAATCCATTGGAATTGGTTTTTTTCCCCCAAATTTTAAGACTAACCCTAATATTCACTCATATTCATGGGGAACCAACCCCCTCAAAGGGTGATCCGATCAGGCCTCAAGCATCTAGGCTGGGGGCATCAGCCAGGAGAAGGAAAGAATCAAACAGGAACTCATTGACGCGGGCGAGGATGTGCCCTGGACGTAAAGCATGTGGCCACCAGTGAGGATGGATGGGGGAAACTCCGTTGCAGGAGGATGCCCTTCATGCAACTAGCATAGTTATTGGCAAAAACATATTTATAGATGATTTGATATGATTTGCCTGTTAAACATGATGAGTTCCATGGCAAACTGTTGGTTTTCCAGAGGGTAAATGTTGAGCGAATTTAGACCCCCGTACTGGCACCAGAAACTCTCCTTCTGGTATATTTCTGAGGCATTGCGAATGGCACTTGAGGTGAACAAACCCCAAAGTTTGGTCATTTTCTTGACCATTGATTCTTTTGGTGCAAAAATCAAACCTTGAGCCATCCCCTATCTCCCCCTGACGCTCCACAATTTTTTGTGGTTCAAGATCAATCTCACCATTTCAGCAGGTCAAGCGGTCTATGTCCATGAATGGTTTGCCTGTAGTTCATGATCTCTAAATAGGATTCAGGTTTTTTTCCTTGTCAGAATCAATGGATTGGTTCGAGGTCACACTTTTTCCGTCCCGTACAGATTTGATGGACTCCTGAAGAATTTGGCACAAGAAGTCGTATGCTTTTCGCTTAAGCCACATGAGCCCTGCCTGAAAGCGTGAAAACTCTGTTGGTGGATGGTCTTGATTAAATTGCTACAATCCCCGACCTGGGAATCCCGCTCTCAACCAATGGGTTTGCCCAAGAACAGGATACCCCAAACTCCACAATTGTTATTGTTATTATCATCATTATTAGTATTGTTATTATTTCCCTACCATTGATGGCAATTTTTGGGTATCCATCCGTTTGCGAAGGAAACGGACATTTTTGTATTGTTAAATCCGGTGAAATCCATTCTTTCATCCTGAAATAAAACTTTTCAGGCTTAAATCGTAAATTTGAATGATGAAATCTCCATCTTTGTTGATGCTTCGACCCAGATTTTTGAGGCTTCAATCTGATTTTTTGAAGCTGATGATTCAATTATTGAGTCGTTGAGTCGCTCCATGTTGTGATGCTGAATTCCCAGCATTTTGTTTCGGTTTTCCCAGCGTTTTTGCCCGTTATTCAGGTCCCAGAAGAAGAGGAAGAGGAGCCCGAGGAGCTTCCGCAGCTTCCAGAAGACGAGGAGGACGACAAGCGATGGATGGGTTGGTGATGTTTGTAGACGTTATATTTTACGGTCATGGTCAATGATGGCTAATTATGATATATATATATAATGGTTATATTGTGATATGCACATTATATAGAATTTAAAAAGTTGTTATTTTATGATATACGCTATATACATGGCTATTGCAGTTTTTATTCAGGGGGTGATTCATGGTTGTTAATATGTTGGTTTAGCGTGTGGTTGTATATGGTTATTGTCCTGTTTTGTTGAATACATGAACGACTCAAAAATCGCTGAATGCAAGACACACTTATGGCTTAATATGGTTTGAATAGACTTTACCTGACTTGTGGCTCTGTATCATTATCGCTATTGAATGGGTGATGGCCCGCTATCCTTAGTTGCAAAGAAAGCTCAGCCAATTTATGGATGAAAGCTTGGTTCCCGAATGTCGCCTAAATCTTGAGTCAACCCATGTATATATATATATAAGAAGCATGTAATATGTAACATGTAATATGTAACATGTAATATGTATATCCACGGCAAACGCCTGGGCTTTGCCCGGAGCGGCAATTCTTCTTCATTTTCAAAATTTAATGTACATGTTAACTGGAGTGGGAATTTAGCTTTGTCTTCATCTTCCCCATTGAATGCAAGTTGAATAAAACGCTGGGGATGGAAATCACATAAAGCAACGCCTGGCGCTTTGCCGAATGATCTTTCCAGGAGCAGCAGGCCCTTTTCGACCAGACAGCCACTGGGCATAAAGATGTTGCGGGGTACCAAATCCTGATTTGAAGCTTTCACACTCGTTTCTTTATATGCAATTTATGTGTATATGTCAAAGTTATTCCTACCTTGATTGATGATATTTATGTACGCTTTGCTCGATTGCATCCGTTCTTTAATTGGTTACATTCCGACGATCTGTTCTTGGGTTGGAACCCATTCTGTCGAAACATCCCAAGCAGACCGCAGGAAAACAACCTCTTTTACACATTATATAAACTCTGATGATCATTAGCATTACTACCATCTACATTTCTGGTATTTTCTTGTACTATTCTTATTAATATACATATTCTTATCATCATTGTCATTACTGAGTATGATCTTTCGCACAATGAACTAGTAGATTCCGAAATCCACCGTGGGATATAACCTACCATTACTAAAAGAAATCCTGGTACTCATGCGTACTATGCCACATGTTTAGTGGCAAGGCGGGCGATCAACTGCGCACCATGGCACCCTTCGTGGCGCTGAAATCCCTGGAGCCGCCTAAGAGGTGCCTAAACATCATCCCTGGTGCTTTAGCCGAGAACCATGTGTTTTTGGGCGGTTCTGAGAAGATTTGGCTTTTTTTTCAGGTCTCAAATTTGGGTCATTCGTAATTATTAGAGGGTTAAAAAGCTGCCAAAATGGTACCCTCTGCGATAGGATATTAGTTCTTGACCCATTTATATAATAATAAACGTCGGGTATTATTGATAGACGATGGTTGGTTGTGAAACAGTGGGTGATATGACCTGGTTGAGGAATAGCCAGCAACCAAGCAGTGGAATGGGATAGGGGTGCTTTTCATGGCTCAGATCGTCATATTGGAGGATTTACCAAGAATCATGCGAGGTTGAAGCAACTAAAATCATTGAAACATTGGTATGTCACAGGGGATAAACTTGGATAAACTTAGGGCACCTCATGAAGCATTGGCAGAACCTACCAAACAGCAGTGGCTTTCTATTGGGGACCCTCACACCTCAGAACTCGAAAATTATCCCTCTTAAATGCCAGTTTTGGTGCGATTTTGTTTTCGACCAATTTTTCCGACCAACAGATGAAGGTCTAACCAAGACAAGGAAGCACTTAGCAGGCCTCATGCAATCGATCAGGGATGCATTGAAGCTGGCAGTGCTGGTACCCGTCTGGATGCCTTGGTAGATTTGTCAAACACAACCTGCTGATTTCATAGGCGTGCAATTGTGAATGTGCTGTATCCCGGTCTGAGTCACAAATTGAGGACGTTTGGACATATGTGATTTTTGCCAAAACATGCCAAACGGATCATGAAACTGTGTACTTTTGGGTCAAGCCGGTCCTCAATTTTTGGACGTGCCCAACCTTTTGATTGTTTTCAGACTGGTTGCCCACGCCCGGAAGTCTAAGATGGGTGGCTTACCAGTGGATTCCCACTCAATGTTCGTTGATTGAGTTCCCACATTCATGATAGTCAAATCCGCATATGACACCCCTGTTCACATGGGTTTACACCAGCAGATCGTCTTGTCGAGAATATATGTGTACTATTTGGATCTTTTGTATTCTTGAATGATCCCTTGCTAATCCTTGTTGGTCAACTCCCAATTTTTCTCGACTTGCTACATTCTGTTATTGAAATACAATTTTTCTTGGTTGAATTCAATTCTGGCTGGTTAAATCTGTCTTTTCCCGACTTCCATCTTTGCTGGTTAAATCTTCGTTTTTTTTCTAGCTAACTACTTTTTGCTGGTAACATTTCTTTTTGTGAGTGGAATTCCAATTCTTATCAGTCAAATCGGAGTTTGTATCCGTGATTTTCCAACTTTTCTTGGTTCAGTCGAAAATCGACAATTTGCGCTGGTAAATCTCGGTTTTTCACTGGTAAAAACTCCCCTGAACTGCTCGATTTGGCCCGCGGACTCTCCGCCAGGCTCCCGGCTGAGACACCTGAGTCAAAGCTGGAACCGGAGACCATCGATCGTCAGGCGTCAACGGATGGTATGGGATTTTTGAAGATCTTCCCATTTTCTAGAATTCTATTCTATGGTGATGTATATTGTGATATTGATTCTATCTTGATGATAATGTGATTTTTGAAATGTCCATATTCTATCTATTCAGGATGACTATGTATACATATATATTATATATATATGTAATTAGATCTGAATGCTACATCATCTACTATATAAATATGTATACATAAAAGTATTGCAGGTTACATTTTTTCGAAAACGGGGATTGCCACCGGATTGGACACCCCTTTAGATCGTTTGAACATGGACACGGGCCATTCCTTAGGTGGGGCTGTATATTTAATGTGAAGTATGAGAAAGACATAGTATATACAATAATGTATATGATATAACATAACATGTGTGTATATATATATATACAGATTGGCTAGGTGCTATACAAGAAAATTCAACATATACATACCTAAGAGACCACGGGTATACTACCAACAACCATGGGCGCTTTTTGCACCAGCAACAATCAGAAGTTTGATGCCAATAGATTGGGACCTTCGTGGCCAACCAAGTCGTAGGTAGATATTTTGGTATCGACAACATCCTTTCTCCATCAGTGCAAACACGTATCCATATCATGTTTACCCTTGACAACCCATATTCCGTCCCATTCTCTAACCAGATTGATTCCGATCGATCACTTGTCTGTGTATCTATGTACATATACATATACATATTTGTAGACAATTATTGGTCAATGCCTACAATACCGGAATAGAAATGAGTGCAAGCCAGGATGCTATAGATATGTATGTATGCATGTATGTAATGAAATGTAATGTAATGTAATGTAATGTAATGTTTATGTATATGTATATGTATATGTATATGTATATGTATATGTACATGTATATGTATATGTATATATATATATCTATGTATATATGTACACGCACAGACCCCGTGGTTTGCCCGGACTGCAACATTGAGGATGTTGTGTTGTGGAACATGATAGGAGAGATTGCAGAAAAACACTGCATAGACGCAGTGTTTTCTGGTTTAGGATTCAAAGCTCTCAGGGTTCAGTTTTTAGGGTTTGGGGTTTTAGCTTTTACATTTTAGGGTTAATGGTTTTGGGGTTTAGGGTTCACTGTTCTGGGAAATCTCAAAACACTGGCCCTGCGGAGGTGTTTGAGCATGTTGAAGGATAATGCTTGAACGCCATTTGAACCTTCCGCGGAAACCATAGGGTCTTGCTGTACATATGGATGCATAAGTATAGATATAAATGTATCTCTCATAGTAACCTTACTATTTGATCAACCTTTAAGAGCTAGGGTGTTAGTTTCACAACAAGAGGGAGCTCGCCAAAACCATGTAGAGACTTCTGTGAAACGCAGCATGGAACCCCTGGAAAGGGGTTGGAATCCGATTTTTCCTACAATACAACCAGATAAGACACATCATTTTCTGTTTGTTCCCTAAAAACACGCATATCATATCTCATAATCTCATATAGAATGGGCTAGCGCCCAGGTGCCGCCGACCCTTTTCTTATGCTGGACGAAGGTTTGTTGGCCAGAAATTGATTTAAATATTTGTCGATTACCACCCNATAGAATGGGCTAGCGCCCAGGTGCCGCCGACCCTTTTCTTATGCTGGACGAAGGTTTGTTGGCCAGAAATTGATTTAAATATTTGTCGATTACCACCCCCATTTCACCATATAGGTCTAAATATTCGTAACCTGTAATCCCTAAGGACCTGTTTTGCAGTGAAGCTGCAGGGGAGGGTTTCAAGGCTGCCATCCAGCAGTTTCGAAAGCGTATAGAAAGCTAGTTTGGCGCCAGGAAATGGCCAAANAGGAAATGGCCAAAGCCACGTGTTGTTGCCAGAGGCCCAAGGCTCGCAGCGACTGGCAAGCCTGGCATGCAGCCTTGCAAGAGCCGTGAAGCTGCAGGGGAGGGCTTCAAGGCTGCCATCCAGCAGTTTCGAAAGCGTATAGAAAGTCAGTTTAGCGCCTATTGCCCCGGGCCCAAGGCTCGCAGCCACTGGCAGGTGTGGCTTGCAGCTTTTTAAGAGCCGTGAAGCTGCAGGGGAGGGTTTCAGGAAATGGCCAGCCCGAGGCTCGCAGCCACTGGCAAGCCTGGCTTGCAGCCTTGCAAGAGCCGTGAAGCTGCAGGGGAGGGTTTCAAGGCTGCCATCCAGCAGTTTCGAAAGCGTTTAGAAAGCTAGTTTGGCGCCAGGAAATGGCCAAAGCCACGTGTTTTGGCCGGAGGCCCAAAGCTCGCAGCCACTGGCACACCTGGCTTCGGCCTTGCAAGAGCCGTGAAGCTGCAGGGGGAGGGTTTCAAGGCTGCCATCCAGCAGTTTCGAAAGCGTATAGAAAGGTAGTGTGGCGCCAGGAAATGGCCAAAGCCACGTGTTTTGGCCGGAGGCCCAAAGCTCGCAGCGACTGGCAAGCCTGGCTTGCAGCCTTGCAAGAGCCGTGAAGCTGCAGGGGAGGGTTTCAAGGCTGCCATCCAGCAGTTTCGAAAGCGTATAGAAAGCTAGGAAATGGCCAAAGCCACGTGTTGTTGCCAGAGGCCCAAGGCTCGCAGCGACTGGCAAGCCTGGCNNGAAATGGCCAAAGCCACGTGTTGTTGCCAGAGGCCCAAGGCTCGCAGCGACTGGCAAGCCTGGCTTGCAGCCTTGCAAGAGCCGTGAAGCTGCAGGGGAGGGTTTCCAGGCTGCCATCCAGCAGTTTCGAAAGTGTATAGAAAGCTAGTTTGGCGCTAAAGTTGCCAGAGGCCCAAGGCTCGCAGCGACTGGCAAGCCTGGCTTGCAGCCTTGCAAGAGCCGTGAAGCTGCAGGGGAGGGTTTCAAGTAGGCTGCCATCCAGCAGTTTCGAAACAGAAAGCTAGTTTGCCAGGAAATGGCCAAAGCCACATGTTTTTGGCAGAGGCCCAAGGCTCGCAGCGACTGGCAAGCCTGGCTTGCAGCCAAGAGCCGTGCATGAAGCTGCAGGGGAGGGTTTCAAGGCTGCCACCCAGGAGTTTCGAAAGCGTATGGAAAGCTAGTTGGCGCCAGGAAATGCCCAGCCCAAGGCTCGCAGCCACTGCCAAGCCTGGCTTGCAGCCTTGCAAGAGCCGTGACGCTGCAGGGAAGGGTTTCAAGGCTGCCATCCAGCAGTTTCAAAAGCCTAGTTTGCCGGAGGCCCGGCTCGCAGCCACTGCCACGACTGGCTTCGGCCTTGCAAGAGCCGTGAAGCTGCAGGGGAGGTTTTCAAGGCTGCCATCCAGCAGTTTCGAAAGCGTATAGAAAGCTAGTTTGGCGCCAGGAAATGGCCAAAGCCACGTGTTTTGGCCGGAGGCCCAAAGCTCGCAGCGACTGGCAAGCCTGGCTTGCAGCCTTGCAAGAGCCGTGAAGCTGCAGGGGAGGGCTTCAAGGCTGCCATAGAAAGCTAGGAAATGGCCAAAGCCACGTGTTGTTGCCAGAGGCCCAAGGCTCGCAGCGACTGGCAAGCCTGGCATGCAGCCTTGCAAGAGCCGTGANAGGAAATGGCCAAAGCCACGTGTTGTTGCCAGAGGCCCAAGGCTCGCAGCGACTGGCAAGCCTGGCATGCAGCCTTGCAAGAGCCGTGAAGCTGCAGGGAGGGTTTCAAGGCTGCCATCCAGCAGTTTTGAAAGCGTACACGTGTTTTGGCTGGAGGCCCAAGGCTCGGTTGCACTGGCAAGCCTGGCATGCAGCCTTGCAAGAGCCGTGAAGCTGCAGGGGAGGGTTTCAAGGCTGCCATGCAGCAGTTTCGAAAGCGTAGAGAAAGCTGATGGCTAAAGCCAAGTGTATTGCCCGGGGCCCAAGGATCGCAGCCACTGGCAGGTGTGGCTTGCAGCTTTTTAAGAGCCGTGAAGCTGCAGGGGAAGGTTTCAAGGCTGCCATCCAGCAGTTTCGAAAGCGTATAGNTCGCAGCCACTGGCAGGTGTGGCTTGCAGCTTTTTAAGAGCCGTGAAGCTGCAGGGGAAGGTTTCAAGGCTGCCATCCAGCAGTTTCGAAAGCGTATAGAGAGCTAGTTTGGCGCCAGGCCAGCAGTTTCGAAAGCGTATAGAAAGCTAGTTTGGCGCCAGGAGATGGTGCAAGCCGGGTGCCGCGAAACGCGCACACCTGCGGTGATCCCAGGCGCCGCCCCGCCTAAGCCACGGCTAGGCAGGGGTCGGCGGATAAGCAAAGTATACACAGTGTATCATATGTGTCAATATCTGTATCCATATTGGGTTTCTGGTTTCCCCTATCTAATATCTCATATTATCTGGATAACCTAATTTCTAGTATACATTCTATATAATGATACCCAATATGTCCCAATATCGTGCAATTTCTGATATGCTGCAATTCTTCCTTATTTATCTTCATATCATCTAATATCTAAATGACTAACATCTATAGTTTCTATACTTGGAAGTGCAGTTCCAGTCATCAGTGGATATACAACCATAGTTACACGGCTTATATACCAATTTCTTTGGGTTTAGTTCACCATAATACTGTAGTTGTATCCATAAAAGTAACATCAAGTGCACCCCCAAGTATAGAATATGGGTACATCCCAGAATTATCACATTTTCCGAATTAGATCTCCAAGAAAATTTCTATTGTTGAACCTTTGGGATGTATTGACTATCATTATTGACTTTCGTAAACTAACATAGCTATGGAACATGGCCCATTTATAGCTGATTTGCCTCTACAAAAATGGAGATTTTCCATCGTTATGTTAGTTTACCAGAGGGTATTGACTCTATCCCTGACAGTGCCGCGGGCCTGTGGCGAGGCTGACACCATTTGCCGAGTGGCTGAAGTGGAGCGTCGTATGATGACACTCGAGCGACAACGCCAGGATGCAGAGGAGCATCGGGAAAGTGGCTGGAAATTACGAAAACACTGGGATCATGGGAAAAACCATGGGAATACATGGGAAAAAGCAGGAAAACCATAGGAAAACCATGAGGATCTTGGAAATATCTAAGATCATTTAAAATCATTGGATGCTTTCAGGGAGAATTTCCAGGAGCCTCCCTATATGTTCATTTGATGGGGAAGACAACGATGCTTTCCGGTGAAGATTTTTCCTCAAACCGATCCAGGATTTTTGATATTCAAGGCCAATCACAGCAAGAATTTGAGGATTTAACAAGCCGCTAAGCATTTTTGTTCGATGATGGATTTAAGGTCGATTTAGATCAAAGAATGGGGATTTCGCCTCGTGGATGGGCATCCAGGGATATTTCCACCAGAAGTTTCACCATGTGGCTGTGCCAAGGCATCCACATCATGCTGTAACATTTTGAACCATCAATTCCAATTACCATCTGGTAATTAAACGTAGCTATTGAAAATGGCCATAGAAATAGTGGATTTTCCCAGCTACAAAACGGTGATTTCCCATAGTTATGTTAGTTTACCAGAGGGTAATAAAACCTATTCTTCCCAAACGAGTAGCTGAAATATCCGAGCATCATCCATGCATCATCCATCGACATTGTTTCTCCGATTTTGCGTGCAGTACAAGATACCCATTTGGTGGAATGTAAACCCTCGGTCAAGCACTAGGCAGTGCTTGCTGCTACAACATTCTGATCATTGAGATCAAGACACCTTGGTCACTGATGTGTCTGGAAATGGGGGGTTTACCCCTGCCAAAGAGGAATTTTTGCGTTTGCGAAACGGAAAATAATGATTTACCATGAATTTGGTTGGGTATACATAGGTATACGGACATGTGATATTCCCCCGCACCCATATGGTTCTGTTACAGAATACTTTGACCTCCAAAAACCATTCAGGATTCCCCACATACCATCGGTCATCGGTGAGAGATTTTCGCTCTCCAGCACTCGACCAGGCCGCAAACAAAGAATGGCTGCAAGACCTGTCTGCAGTCCTAAGCTCAGAAAAGGCCAGACTGAAGAGAAATGGGTTTGCGCAAAAAGGTCGTATATACCACAATTCATAGACATTTAAATGGGGAAATTGCTGACAATAAACCCTTGGAATTGGGGGTTCCCTAATCTGGTGACCCCAATACTAAACGTCCCCCCTCCCTCCCCAGATGATCAAATCTATAGGGATAGTCTTTATTCTGAGGGGATATTGGGGATATTTAGTATTGGAGAGAGAAGCTCCCCCCAATACTGCATTGAATTCAAAACCTTATTTAAAAAAAAAACTTTAGAATCTTCGATTTAAAAATCGATCAAATTACTTTTTTTAATCTAATTAGAATATTGCCAAAACCTGGATTTCGAAGCTTCCCTACTATCAACCTTAATTAAGAAGACTACGTAAAATGTTCGTTTTCGAAGGACGGACCCTGATAAAAAACACAACGCAGTTATCTAGTTTTTATTATTAGGGGTTAGAACCCTCAAATTGGACCTTGATTCTTAAATTGCTTCTTGAAGGAGATCAATTAAAGATTCAAATTGACCAATCTGAAATGTCCCAAAAGGAACAATCTGGGGTAGGTTTTGTTATTTAGGGGAGATTTAGTAATAGGAAGACGGGATGATTTTTCAGACAAGCCCGAAGGCTTGGAAGATAGCTTGAAGTCGCCCAGAGTTGTTTGGGTCTAATATTTCTTTGAAGCTCCACTGCACATCCTTAAGATCCTGAAAGTCAAATGTCAAGGAACAAGATCAATTGATTTGCGTGTGCAGTTGAGCATCGGGTGGCGAAGTGTCTTTCCTTTTTACAGTGTACCGTGTACCGTACAAACCTTAAAAAGAGCAAAACAAAGATTGAACACCCCAAGGGGGAGAAGATGCAGAGAGTTGGGTCCTGTCATTTTGTCTTTTTGATGGTTTAGTTCTTTGTCTGTTTTTGCCACTTCTGCTCCCTTAGGTTTGCAAGCTTGTTTTTGTTTGTTTATTGTTTGCTTTGGGTCCGTGGTTTAATTGGAAAATCATGTGATAACCATGAAAAATGCAGGTATCGTTGGGTGAGGCTTAAGGGCTTGGGAAGTGTATTAGGCAGTTTTGTGTTTGATTTCTTTTTCATAATATGCCGAAAAGACCATGCAAAAACATAGGCAGCCAATGAGTTTGTAGCACTGATTTTGATACTCACATTGTTGAGTCAAACCCTTCAGCCAACATGTTCAAACACCTTAAATGATTCCCTTGAAAGGAATGATGCATCTCTTTCAAGTGAGTGCTCTCTTCAACATGTACATTTCTTTTCAAATGGTAGAACATTCCATTGAAGTAGGACATGTCTACTTCTATGTCAAAAATGAACCCTCTTGCGCAGGCAACGCCCTTTTCGCAATATGTGTTATTGTTATGAAGAACACATTGTATATGCAAGCATGCAAAGTATGTCCTTCAAAATTGTACATCATTTCTCCGAATACATGATGTGATATTCTTCCAAGACAACAAAACGTATTTTCAAAATAGCACCCTTTGATGCAGGCAGCTCTCCTCTGGAAAAGTATTACAGTAACATTTGAAGAATGTGCACCCTTAAGTCCTAAGACAATGAAGCATTGTTTGAACATATATGAGCATATAGTATATTGCATGCATGCAGCACTCCTTTGAACGAGTGTAGTTGTCCTTGAATAATATGTTGTTTTATTTTGTGCAACATCCCTTGATATGAGTGAGACATTCGATTAAAAGAATACATTATTGTTTGATGTATTGAAAACTTTTCTTTAAGTGAGAGTTGTCTCTGTAAACCAGAGTAAATGAAGGCTAGGCTGATCAAGGGGAATGGTACGTACATATGTCAAAAGTAACCCAGTTTTCCACGGATGCTGTTTCTTCATGGGAAGATTGTGTTGCCATGCATACATGCAGAAATATAGGTGTTTCATGGTTTTTCCAAAAGGGATACTGCTCCTTTGAAAGGACGGTTAGACATTTGGAAATGCACACTGCATTCCTTCAAAGGGCATGGTGCATCTTTAAAAGGACTTCATATTTTGTAGGGATATTGTTCCTGCAAAAACACGCTAAATTGTTCCAATGGAAGATTACACTGATTAAGAAGGGTATGCTCGATTCCTGTTTTGAATATTGCATTTGTTGGCAGGTACGGGTATGTTGTAATGATGTTGAAGACATGTGCATATTTTGCAGAAATTGTGTTTTGTTGAAGGGACACTGTAGCATTTATCTAAGCTAGAGGGAACACCTGGACACTTCTTCAAGCACTACATACTCTCTAATGGACATGATCACAGCTTAATCTTATGCTTTACCAATGAAACAAGTGCACTCTCACACTGTCCTGCTCTCTTTTTTGAGCCATCCCCACATCCCTGTTCTGGTCGAGACGTTGAAGGCACTGGTTGGTGATTTCACATGTTTGTTTCCAGCTTCCCTTCTGGAAAGATGATCCCGAGATTGTCACGACCGCAGCTTAGCTGAGCAAGTGCTGTAGTGAGGCGGACCGAGAGAAAGGGGTTGAGGACCTGAAGCGCAAGGTGATGCAAGAAGAAACAGAGAGAACTTCAGCCATGATGACCGCAGATCAGACGCTCAGCCATGATTGAAGGCCATGATTGAAGGCCTTATGAATTAATTCATTATGGAATTGATCCAGCCACTCAAAAATGATGATCAGTGATGACCGGAGGGCCAACATGCTTGACCTCCCGGATGTTGATGAGTCCAAGTCATCGAGTCCAAGATGGAAAGCAATACTGTTGAGGCATATCCATGTGCTGAGGTCCCTGAAAATTGGTGAAATTGAGCGTAATTTGGCATTTTGGAGTTGCTCTATCACAATGCACATGGTAGGTCAGGAGGTCAACATCTTGAATGGTTGGCCAAAACGGTTACTTTCCTTTGCAAATACCTGAGCAGATGCTCTTGAGACACATGAGACATATATCATATATCCCTTACGTTCCCTTACTGGGTTTCTTGGTATTGAAGACCCTGTACATATTCTTGTCATGATTCTCTGCGACTGGCTGCACTTGCCTTCGGTCAAAACATGGTACACGGTAAAGCACAAGTTTGCGGGAACGACTAGGTGGTGTTTCAGAAACCAATGTCTCCGCCGTTCTTCCTTGACTGCCAAGGAAAATCTCAACCTTGACAACTCAAACAGCAGAGACGGTGAAAACGTTGAAGGCGCTCCGAATGAATCAACTGCAGTTGCTGTTTGATCCTTCAGAACGACGACCAGTTCCAATTTGAAAGTCTCGGCGAATTTGCCGTTCCAATATGTTAAAGAACAGGAATCATACGTCATAAGACAAGTATTCCATTCTTGTTTGCCTGGTGTGTTCCAGAGTTTGACCCACATTGGCTGGCCAATATGAAAAATGAACATCAACTGTGGGTTTTAGGGTCTTCAATTTTGCACCCAATACTAAATTAGTGTACTAGATTATCATATCATATCATATCATATCATATCATATCATATCATATCATATCATATTATTCAATACCCTAATTGGGATGGACGTCCGTCCTTTCCACAACGCCACGCGACGCCACGCTGGCAGGGCAAGCTTGAGGAGCTGAGAGGTCAGTTGACGGAATGCCAGATGTTTGACAGAGCGGCGGCAGAAAAAATCGAGACATTAGGCAGGGCTTGGTATATGTCCCATGGATTGGGCATTTTGTTGGAGATTATATCGCCCAATAGTTGGGTGATGTGAAAAGTTAGGACATTTACCAGCCCCTGTTAGGTGAGAAAATGAAGGAGGAGAGCAACTTCACCAAAGAAAAGTCTGAGACGCAGCAAAAGAAAGCAACAGACCAAATTGAAGAGTTGAAGGAGCAGATGCAGCAGCAATTCAACTCCCAGCTTACCCGGCAGATGGCACAAGTCAACTCGGAGTTGAACAACTGCCAGAAGGAGCAAGCGGCAGCTGCTGATAGATTGGAGAATTTGGGTGAAAAGCTCAAGGAAGAGGCTAGCGCCACAAAAGAACGGTTTGCAGAAGAGAATAGAAAGAGGATAGAGCAGATTGAGGAGTTGAAAAGGCAGATGCAACTTCAGTTTAACACTCAGCTTCAGCAGATGCAAAGGGACCTAAGATCCTTCCTGCAGGAGCAGGACAGCACCTTGCAGGAGAGGGTACAAAAACAAATGACGGAATTGCATGAAACCATCCTACAACGGACGCAGGCATTGATCAACAACCGTATTGAAAGATGTCAGGCAGACATTTCGCGGATTGAGAAGAGGGCAGACCAAAGCGATGCAGAGCTTAGTTCTTTGAAGGAACTACAAACTGCGACACGGAGTGCGGCTGAGCAGAAAGTTGTAGATCTTCAAAAGGAAGTCTTTGCAGCGGTCCAGAAAAATTCCACAGAGATTCAGTACTTGAAAGTTGAAAACAAGGCAGGCCACAAGATCGAAGAGGGCCAGTTCACCAGCTTGAAGAGTACCGAAGACAAACTCTGTGCAGATTTGAAGGCCGTGAAGGAAGGCATTGACTCCATCAAAAACTCGGTGAATGGCCATGCAGCCAATCCAGCCCGTCTCTGGCCAATCGGCCCAATGATGACCCCACCATCTCCGACCGTATCTTTCTGGCCAACCAGATCCCAGCCCTGCTCTCCGGTTTCAGGGCTGCGAACTACTGGACCTCTCTTAAGACCATCCCGTAGCTGGGAATGGGAATTTCAGGTGTCCAATTGTGCTTTTGGGCGGTCCCAAAACAAAGAACCACCAGACTAGAATCAAGGATAACTTGAGGTATTTCTGGTTTTAAGACATAGCAATTTGATCTTCCTTCAGATGGGATTGTCGTTTGAGCTTTGATCTGTCTTCACGGAGGGCATTCCGGGATTCTTGGAGAAACAATTGTCTAATTATTGTTTTGATAATTGTTGGACGCTGGAAGGAAAGCTGATGAGAGGTGCCGATTCTGATACCTTGTAAAGTGATCTGTTTTGAGCAACTCAGGCGATGCATGTGCTGGCAGTGGCCTGGCCCGAAGCTCCTCAGTGTCCCCTTGGAGATCGCAGACTGTGGCAACTGTGGCAGCAAAGGCGCCTCCACCGATCACGTGGGTCAACTGCCCTGAGCCTGTGGCACACATGGCGGCAGCCACCAGCCATGGCAGCCATGTCCCTGCTGCCTTGCTTCCTACCCAGGCTGCAGTAGCACAGCAAAGTGGGAGTTCTGGTGAGAGCTCGGCAGAGTCACACACCCCTGCTGTGCTGGCGATTCATTGCCCAGCTACACCAGGGCTGCCAGCCATTTCTGGAGAGTACTACTTGGTGGCTGGCGTATGTCCGAATGGAAGGCCATTGTGGAAGCACAGGCAGCAAGAGCTCTGGCTCTATTACGGGACGAACCATCGCTGGTTCATTGGTGGACCTGATGCAAAGGAGTGGAAGTTCAAGTGCGAAGCTGGATTCATTTACAGTGATCCTGTGGTCGCAACCAGCACCCCTGAGCAAGCATCTGGCTGGGCGAGGTTTCACGGGGGTCTCTTTGTGGCTGACCCCAGTGTGACCGTGTCGCTGGTGAATTGAACTCATCCAGGTGTCGGCCGGTGCCATGCTGCCGAACGGCTATGAAAGAAATCCATTGAAGCCATCATGATACCATCGTCATTGTCAAGAGCAGAAATTTCTTGTTGTCCATGGATCCAAGATTTATGTTTGCCACATTTCACCCGTTTCTCGTGTTGGATGATGCACATTTTCCACTCCAGGAGTAGAGCTCTCAGTTTGTCAGATGGCATTAACTTTGTTTTCAGTTTCTCAAGGCAGGTGCCAAAGAAAGCACTAGCTTGCTGCAATATGCGCAATAGTCCCAAGGTTAATGACTGACCCCACTTACGCGAGAATCTGCGAGAAAATGCAATTGAGAATGCAGCAGCATGCATACAACTTGTTTAGAGATGGTTTACTGTGGTTTGTAGCTCTTTCTTAGCAGCTTTTCATTGGGACCATATGGGACCATACAGCGCATACAGTCTAGTTGGCTTTGTGAGGCAAGAAGATTGACATCGTACCTCACACAGGTATCGCAGTCTTTGGAAAGGAGTGACCGCAGCGAGCTTCGCCGTCTGCCAGAGACAAGTCTCACCGATGTCGTCACGTCACCACGGCCGCGTTATAGGTACTTTTTTGGAGGAGGTCCCCAGATTGGAATTCCTGGGCAATCAGTGCGCCACGGGCCCTGGTGACAGAGTGGATCCTCAGTACATTAATCACATGCAATCATATGCTAAGACCATATGATGTTGAGCTTATCATCTATACCTCAATAATCCACTGTGATGTCTGCTTCAGAAAAAGGCTCATTCTCACAATTTCAAAGGCTCCTGCTTGTATTTGTAAGGTATTTGTATTGGTCTGTATGCACTTGTTGTTTCCCTCCTCATCTAATCTATTATATGGCTGAAAATAGGGTACCAAAAAAAACTGCGGAATCATCATTTTTTCCCACACAAAAATGGCCTATTTTACCCCATCCTCCTTTTTTGTGTCGCTTGCGCAGCACGCAAAGCGCTTGCGCTTTGCCAGGTACCCGTGCCAGTAGCGCAAGTACTGGAGCTGGGCCAGACCTCCAAAACTTGTGAGGAGTTGGAAACGTCCGAAGTCACAGATGGGAAAAGTCATCTGAAAATGGCGCAACCATCAAAAATACGGTGGTTTGGCCATGTTTAACCACTGTTCATGGATGATTTCATTTTATGGAGGTTTCAGGGGATGTATAAATGTATAAGCAACAATATGATTCATGAGTCTGAGTGAAAATGAGGATTTCACAACTGAAACTATGGTCATTTTGATAGGGACAATGATTATGGACCATGATAAAGCATCGAATATGTTCCTATTTTTGGACGAACATAGATGTTTCATGCCTTCTCATGCAGCGGGAATGAAAGATGCCCTTTTTTGGATGGCCATCAGGGCCTTCGATTTTCCATCACGATCACAGGTACATCCGCAACGTGCTGTCGTTGGAACATACTGAGCAGAAATATGACCTGCTCAAGCACAACTGCCTTGGCCTCAATGAAGTGCCATAGCACTGGCAAATGGCACTGGTAAATGGCACTGGGAAATTGGGCGAGATACAGTCAGGAATCATGGCTGGATCAGGCAATCACTATGCAGATGATGTGGCAAAATTTCTTTTGGATGGAAGAGGTGCAACGTTTTGACCGCTGAAGAACAGCCATGACTTCCCTGGCGCTTTTCAAAAGCCAGGATTGCCGAGCGATATCGTCAACATTGCAGAGGAAGCCCTTTCTACCCCACAGGGTCAGGCTGCGAAATCCCAGATGTGCATCCTTTTTGCTGGTAGACTCAAGAAATAGCTCCGGAAATGAGAGGATGTTCAAAGCTGCTGGACCTCTCCAGTCCTGATCAGTCCCTGAAAGTCATGATCGAGAACATAGAGCGAAGCATGCGTTCAGGAGGCGGCGGACTTTTCTGTAGCTGTTTTTGAGCTTTTGATATGAGCAGATGGTGGTGATCCAGCTGGTTTTAGCCAGGAAAGCATGTTTTTACGCTTCGTGGTTCCAAAACTTTCCGAATCAGCCAATGAATTCGTAGGAGAACTCAGTGATTCATCCAGTCATTGGACCGATGATTTGGCGGAACAAGGTACATCTATGAATCCCTTCGGTTCCGTCGGCGCCCTTACCAATCAGATCCAATCAGCTTGATCAGCTCCGAGATTGGTGAGACGATGTTCGACATTTTCCAGTGATCTTCGCTGAAGCCAAGGCTGCTTCAGTGCCAACTGCTCCCCTTGCTGCACCAGATGAGTCTTCAGGAGAGTTGAAGGCACCAGGGAAGATAGTCTATGATATTTCTGTGCCTTTTTCATGCCATGCCTTTGTTGGGAAGTTACACAATTGGCGGCGCACCCCAGGGGGCACCCAAAAAGTACTTGTGAGATTTTCATCCCACTGCCAGGTTGCTCTTGCAGAGCTTGCTAAGAATGAGACCGAGGCGGGGATGAAAGTCGTCTGGCGATGCGGTCGAAGAATCCACGCAGCGCACGGGCAGGTCCGTAGAACTGCCTTGCAGATGCTGCTGAAGATGACCAAAAATGTGGAGGACAATCCCAGTGAAACCAAGTTTCGCAGGATTAAGATGGCGAATCCCGCCCACATCTCAGCCAACAAGGGTAGCATCAGGCTAGCATTGTGGTAGGATTTGAGCCAAAGTCGTTTCAGGGTTCACAAGTGTTGCATGCACAAACAACATCAAACACCTGCAGTCGGTCACATGTATGTATATTATTTCATGCATGCAAATATAAATATGTGTTTCGAGATTGCACAAGTACATTTGCATGCGGGCACATAGACACATGTTCATACGTGTAATAAACACCTTGCACACGTAGCACATATGCAGATGCACTTATTAGAGTCTTACCAGGAGAGAGAACATTCAATGCAACATAGCACATTTCGGGCTTACGTTTGGACTGCATTCCATGGCTCTAAGCTGATTCACGGTCAAACTAACTGCTGCAAATCATGGAAGGTTGGCAAGAAAATAGGCTGTTTACAAAAGAACGCTTGGACAAGAACCCAAAGAGTTTGTATGCCAACAATGAGCCTTGCTGACTGAACAAGCCAAATCATGTCAGCACCACTCTGATTTCATGGAGGTCAGAGTTCAGCATCTCAGTCCCAAGTCAGTCTGGGTAAACTGCATTTTCAAGACAGTTTTGCCACCATGCCGGCTACACAAGCTCCTTTCCCATCCTTGGCGGAGTTGCAGATGCTCCTTGTTTATACAGATTATTATGTGATTGACCAAAGGGAGTACAGCAGAGAGACTAAACGGGTGATAGATACGATAAATGTATAAGTAGATTTCGTTGCATTTGGGTCTGATCTCACAATTTTTGGGTCCTAACCATAAAATCATCGGATTGGTTTGGTAACCTAGGGGCGTTGGGATATCTTGGATAGATTTGGGCTGGAAATTATGTTGATGTTCAATGTATTGCACCTAGTTGTCTTATCCGAATTGCGGGTCAATTTTAATATTGTTGTTTTGATGAAGGTCTAGGTCAGGTTCAACCTTGACCCTGTCTAGAAATTGCATGAAATTGCCATCTGGGATCAGTTTGCGTAATGCAATTAGACATTCTGCAGTTGGCAAAGCGGGGTGTCAAGTAATATGTTCTTCAAAAGTTCTGGAGTATCCATCGGGGAGCCAGGTGGGTGTGAATGGTCTTGAGCCGACTATCTGGGCGGATCTGGTAATTTGCTTTTCGACTGGTTTGAAGTAATTTGGGCCATGGATTTGGTATGTTCAAATTCTCAAAAGACAATCTGCCAATCAGCCAGCAAATTGATTGAGACAATCTGGGTCGTGGATTTTGATGGGAATTTGGCAAGCTCAANAGCCAGCAAATTGATTGAGACAATCTGGGTCGTGGATTTTGATGGGAATTTGGCAAGCTCAAAAGGGTGACCTTTTGGTCCAAAAGGTCGTCCCTGGGGATATTCTGCAGCTCTGTTTGCAAATCCTAGCCGCAGACTATCCCGCAGATTATCTCCAAGGGTGACCTTTTGGTCCAAAAGGTCGTCCCTGAGGATATTCTGCGCCTCTTGAGTATCNTGCAAATCCTAGCCGCAGACTATCCCGCAGATTATCTCCAAGGGTGACCTTTTGGTCCAAAAGGTCGTCCCTGAGGATATTCTGCGCCTCTTGAGTATCCCGCAGATTATCTCCAAGGGTGACCTTTTGGTCCAAAAGGTCGTCCCTGAGGATATTCTGCGCCTCTTTTTTGCAAATCCTGGCCGCAGAGTATCCCGCAGATTATCCCCAAGGGTGACCTTTTGGTCCAAAAGGTCGTCCTTTGAGGAAAACCGTTTCAAACACAAAATCCATGATGCAGATTGTCTTTGCAAACAGTCCAAAGGGTGATGTTTTGGTCTTAACATCGTCCCCGCAGAATATCGAAAAGGTCGTCCTTGCAGAATATAAAAAGGTTGCCCCCGCAGAATATCAAAAAGGTCGGGGTCCTCACAAAATATTTTGTCAAAAAGAATGCCCCCCCAGTGATATCAAGAATGTCGACATTTCAAGAACTGGTGATATTAGGGGAAGTACATGGAGGCAATGTAGAGTGAACTGTTGCAACTTTTTGTGTGGGGTCGGCAAGGCGGTTTTCTCAAATTTGCCGAAAAATATTTGACCTCGTTACACTTGTTCATGTTTTTTTTTGAAAAGGTATTTTTTTTCAAAAGATTAATGCTAAGCAACCACCACATTTCAACCCACAAAGGCCTTTGCAGGAGGACAGCAATAATTTGTTAGCAACGTGAGGCATTTTGCAAGCACACCAACAAGCACCAACATGCGTAGGACCCAAACATTGTGATATCAGACCCAAATGCAACGAATCATAATGCTATAAAGTATTCTGTACTGTATACATAGACAATACTTTAGAGCGTATAATATATATATATAGTCCCACATACATATTATATTATTCTATATCTACATCCCACGCAGGTTTGTATATCGCATTGTGAAGGGTATCGCGTTTTTACCTGGTCAGAGGCCGTGCGTATTACCAGGCATGGGCGCCACATCAAGGAAGCGATCGATGAACAGCCGCCCCCGGCCGCAGCCTCAAGGTCTTTGACCGAAAAAAAAAAACGCCATGGTTTGATGATTATCTGATTATCAGACTCTGATTCAGATAGATAACATGTATTTATCAGATGTCAGTCTGATTTATGTAGATTTTACTTTGATTTATCATGTAGAAGGTGTTCCGATCTATGTAGAGATTACTCTGGTTCTGATTTACAGATATAGATATACCTTGCTCATCTTACTCTGATTAGTGTAGATGTTCCATAAGTTTCTCTTAAATCAACCCAGTGAACTTTGGTTTGAACTTGGCAGAAGGTTTCCCTTCTACTCAAATAAGTGCCTGAAGACTTTCAACTTCCCTGGCATGCTGCGAACCGAGATCCGGACTGCTTGGTATTTGGGGCCAAGTGGCACCCTTGCGCACGAAACCGAGTCTTCCAAGAATAGAGACGCACACATGTGTGTTTTGACGTGTTGAGGCATGATCAGGTGGCTTCAGGTGTGAAGCTGGTAGGCAGCTATGGATCGGAAGAGTGGCAAGACTTTTTGGCAACCAATCTTTTGTGCAGACGCTTGGATTCCTCAAATGTTTAGCTGCAGTATGACGCACTTGCTCAGGCTCTTGGTAACAGCCCTCATATCATCATCTACCGCAGTGGGGGACTTGGTCAGCTGTTGCTCTGTAGTCTCAAGTTGTTATGCTTTGGGATTTCAGCGTGAAATTTGAGGGACTGGCCACTTTGGTTTGAACAGGATGAATAGGGGTTAGAGGTTGTCAGGACGTTGGCTCTAAATGGAGGAAACTTTTTGAGCCTCGATGCATGGTTTGGGAAATCGCTGTGGGACACGATCGTTGTAGACCTGTTCTGGGTGTATGTTTGCGGAGATGCTGCGTGGATCACGGCCTTGGATAGCTTGTAGCATTTTGTAGCAATGCTTGGCAGGTTTGCATGGATCATTGCTTGCGGGTTGGCGATGCTTTGGAAGACAGGCTCTGTGATGTGAGTTCCATGCTGTCTCCACGTGCTTGGCATTTTCAGCCGAGAAGGTTGCCATTTCCATAATATGCTTCAAATGCTTGCGTGCTGTTCAACTGTAACATAGCTCACCAAGCCGACAGCTCAAACTCTTACTGTACCTCTGGGCTTGCGCCACGTTTTCCAGGCTTCTTGAGTGCATGGACAGATGTGAGGTGGGCGAAATTTTGGCCACGAGACGTGAACTGACAGCTTCAACACTCTTTTGCTGACCTGGTTTTGTCTCAGGATATATATATCCCAAAATCCATCAAAATCCAATGGTCAATGGTTATCATCACTTTCCCTATATTGTTTGATGGTCAAAACCCTGGTACCTTCTGTTCACCCCAAAATAGCTGGGATTTATGGATGTTTATCCCATTAAAATCCATTAAAACTGATAAATTCATAGGTTTTGACCCATCCCGGCCCATCCCTATATTGTTTGATGGTCATAACATGGGGGTGATCCCCCATTGACCAAAGCTGGATGACAAGAACTGCAGCATGGAGGTCACAACCCCGCCGTCGGAAAGCTGCGAGAAGACATGCCAAGGGCAGGTGGGACGACGGTCAGCGCCTTTTAAAGGAGCGGGTTCGAGGAAAAGCTGAAACCGTGGATGATTGGGCTATGACGGTTATGCCTTGCAGGAACGGAAATCTGGAGATTTTTGTTGATTTTGCTCATTGTGATCATGGTGCAGGTGAAGTATACCCGCCGGCAGGCGCTGGGAGTTGCGCGGTGCACTTGTTGGATGGTGAAAACATGCAAAAAGGCCATGCTGCATGATTGGAGATTTCATGAGTCTTGGGCATTTTTGTAGCATGTTCAATCTGTTGGATGGCTTTGGCTCTAGCAGTTCAGCAACACCTATGAATCGAACGCATATCGCGACCATTCTCGAAAGAGTGGCTTGTGACAAATGACCACAATGAGTGCAGATCTTCTACCAAGCATTTTCGGATGACCATCCATTGATTACTGGGAGCTTCCACTTTTTGGTGCTATGGCGATGCGCTTGCAACGCTCTTCCTTGCTTAGCTTTGCAGTGCCACTTGGCCAATCGGATCCTTGAAATGCCAGCGTGCAAATGGGTCCAAAGAATGGTTTTCCACGCTTTCTCGGCTCCTGAATTGGACAATTTTGGGATGATTTTGGCTGAGTTGTTGAGCTCCATCTGAACATATCTGAAGTATTTTTGCAAAACGCCACCTCTCTCGCCCTTTGCTTGGCTGCATCCTTGACTAGTCACCGCGTCCCAGGCTGCTTCTATGCGCAGTGGTTTTGCCCAGGCATCAATCATGGCAGCTGCTACAGTGCGTAGTAAGTTACAGACTGCTGCAGCTTTTGATGATTTTTGATGTTTGACCTTCTTGGACTTGGACTCACTGTTTGATAAAAGAATCGACTTGATCATTGATCCATGCCATTTGCTCTCTTCGGCTCAAGACGAGACGGGGCGGTCACTAGCGAATGGGCGACATGTGGGCCGCCGAGGGAATCTATCCCACGGCAGATGGCTGGGTGCCTCCTGCATGGCCCAGCAATGAGGAGATCTTGGAACAAGAGGACTTGGAGAAAGCCAAGCTGAAAAGAAGCCTGGTGAAACGCACCGCCATCGTGAAGGGCAAACATATTGAAACGATCCTCAGCATTGACTACATGAGCCGCTGGAAGTTCTCCTTGATGGTGTGGCCCCTGAAGGAAAGCTCCAAGCTTTCTGGTCGCGGCGACAACCGCAGCTATGTGTGCTGGGTCTTTTACGAGCAACAGGACGAGCAGTCTGTGATCCGTGCCTTCAACAACGTGGAAGTGAGGCTCAAAGAGAGTGAACGTGAGGTCGTTGATCCAGATACATCCATCAAGAATGAAGAACTTATATTGCGGGCAAAAGATCAGATTTGCTTCTTCAGCAAGTACGAGTGGGACGCACTCACAGCTGACTAAAATGGGACAGCAATGTGCTTTCTGAGGGACGCCCAGACATCTTCGCCAAGAAAAGTTCAATGCGCAGTCGGTGCCAGCGCTGATTGGATCTGATTGGTGTGACACACTGTGTTTCAGAGCAAGGCGTCTCTTTTCATCGCTGTTCTAAGTGCCAGGTTGGCCTTCATTCCTTCGAGAGCTTCGAGAGTCAAGGCCAGGACTAGTGGAAAGGTGCAGCCCGTGACGGTGCCACACTATGGCTGTTCCTCTGCATGTGGAGTCAGATGTGAAAACACTCTGCAGGTGACGGAGCCAGCTGCTTTGTGACTTGACGAAGCTTTGGACAAAGCTTGTCTAGAAGCACTCTGTCAGTGTGTGTGTGTGTGTGAATCATTTTGAGACATTTTGGGGCATACCTCTTCTAGTTTTGCAACCAAAGAAGATAATTCTATGTTTCATGTTTCAAAGCTGCTCGTAGTTGGAAAAATGATGAGAAATGCTGAGCATGAGCAAATCTCTGCCATGAGGTTATCAAATCTCCTGGATTCTGATAGGATTGGGATTCAACCGGCTACATGGATTGATCCAATTTCTTTGATGGTCGGCCAAATCCGATTCTGACAGGTTCTCGTCAGGCCTTCTGTTTGGACCATCAGCTGCGAACGCACAAGTCAAGGCTCGAAAGAATGGCCGATGTTGTTTCCATAGGGAACTTATGTGAGTATATGAATGTGTTATTCAAAATCATGAGTTTTCAATGTTTTCAAGAAACATCTTATGAATGTGTATTTTCAGGTTATGAATGTGTATGTTCAGGTTATGAATCATGAATGTTTTATATTTATTAGTGTTTTATTAATTATTCATCGGTGTTCAATCAAAAGCCCTTTCCATCCCTTGGATTCGTTGTGCGCAGGCGCCAAGGCCTGAGGGTTTGCCAGATTTTCTGACAACGCCAGACAAGGACGGGCGAAGATGGGGCCGATTTTCTCTCGTAGGATCCAAATTTGGTATCCGAATTGGTAATCAACATATACCCTCTGGTAAACTAACATAGCTATTGAAAATGACCATTTATAGTGGATTTTCCCATTAAAAATGGTGATTTTCCATAGCAAACTGTTAGTTTACCCACCGGAGCAATGGATAGGAGCCCGAGTATGCCTCGCTGTGGAAGCAATGGGGAGAGCAGCACCTCGAAGATCGTGGTGAGTGAAGAGCTGGTTTGGACCGAAATCGAAGGAACCAAACAATGCAGGATTTTTTATATCATTTTATATCATATACAAGTATTATACAAGTACAATATGATATTGGATAATATTGGATGATATTGAATGATATTGAATGATATTTGATGTTTTGTTGGGTGACCCACCATCAATCACCATCATCAATCCTCCACCAGCCCGTAGCATGTTCAGGTCGAAACAGGTTGGCCCAGCGGATCCCAGTTTGTCGGGCCTTTCTCAAGACGACCGAAGCGCCATTCTTGGATGCTTGGATCCTGACATCCAGCTGAGCCTGAGAACATGGATCTTTCGGTCATAGTTGAGCTTCATTTTAAGTTTCGAATCAAATTCAACCAGACATTTCTCATCATTTCTCTGCTTGAATTTGATGGTAAATATGTTGACCCATATCCAAAGTCTCGCATCACTGCTGTTGTGCTCCGCTTTTCCGACCAAACCTTGTCGCATGCCCATGCGCTCCCAAGTCCTCCCAAGGAGTGCTGGTCGGATCCTGAGACTTTCCATGATTTTCCCATCGCGTTTTTGATTTGGCCATGGCCTTGCCGCGATTTGGCCATCGAGGCGATTTCGATTTTCGCTGTACCTGTGGTGGTCATGGGTGTCTTTGGCGCTGCCTTGAAAGTCCCCTGGGCGAGACCTGAAAAGGACAGCAGACTTGTCTCGTGCCGCAGCTGGTTGTTTCCATGATCGCAGCCCGGAAGGACCCTGAAAATCCCAATGAGAAGAAGATGGAGATTGACTTCAGCGATCTGAAAGACATTTGAGTATGTCCTGCCAATGAGCACCTCACATTGTCCACAAGAAACCCATAATAGAAAGCATTGCAAAGCTGTTATGACTAGCCTTGACTAGCCATCCTTGCAATTAAAAAAGAACATTATGCCTGAGGGCCTGGCAAACATGATTTTCCAATCGCATGTGAACGATTTTGAGTGAGAACGTCCAAAGAATAACATTGGCTCAGCTGGCAAGAGCTGCTTAGAGCCCCATTTTCGTTGCAATTTCTGTGCACCTGGAAATCCGAGACGTGACTCTCACTGCGATTTGGCTAGTTGGCTGCAGTTGCCTCCGCCAAACACAGCATATTAGACGCTTGCAAAGAGCTGGGCCGCTGCAACAGGTTTATCCATGGTTTATCTGAAAATGGAGATCAATCCACTGCTTTCTCATCCTGTTCCCCCATCACATGGTGATAAATTGGAGGTACACCACATTTTCAGACACACCAAAATGGGCGTGTCTGAAAATGTGGTACCCCCAATTCGGGAATCTGTTTGCCACACCTCGTGGATAGGTCCAACGACAGCAGTCAGACTGCTGGAGCCCAAGGGAATTCCCCACTGACAATGTCGCGATGCATGTTGGTAAGTGGTCCAATATATCATACAGTGAATCATACATGAAATGGTAGATTCGCCAGAGTCTTAGTTTATGAAACAATGCCAGAGTGTGGTGCTCACTAAGAATCTGATGATCGGACTTAAAGAAACAACATGCAGTGACCGGTCCTGCGCCTGGGGACCACATGTTCACCCCATGGGACAACTGGTTGTAAGTTGAGGCAACAAGGGATGCGATCGACTTCCAGCCACCAATCGACTTCTGGCTTGATGCCAAGATTTGACAGCTGCAGTACCCTCTGGTAAACTAACATAACTATGGAAAACCACAATTTTTAATGGGAAAATCCACTATAAATGGCAATTTTCAATAGCTTATATGTTAGTTTACCAGAGGGTACTAGCAAGGTCCAGATATGACATGATTGACATGTCGCTCCGAAGCTGTCATGATGTTGAGGCCTTTGCTGGAGTAATGGCAGTCCTTCCAGTGGTGCCACTTCTGGGTACCTATAGGCCGCAGATCCTTGCAGTTGATGATGTAGCATGGGGACCGGTGCGGGACCCGGGAATGTCAGGGATGCTTGCAGCTGCGAATGTTGCAAAGGACTGTGGAAGACTGCAGACCGATTTGCAGTCACATTGGATCCTGCCATGTTGGTGTCGCTGACCAGTAAAACTCACTACTGGACTTGGACAAAAATAGGTTATATACAGTACCGACAAAACAACCAAATCCTTCATTTGGGTAAAGGTCGAAACCCTTGTGCCCTTTGGTCATCAGCTCAAAATTGCTGAGATTTATGGATGTTCATCCCCCCAAATCCGCATTATATAATATATTTATAATTATTTATATATATATATAAATACTTATTGATTGGTATTGCGGGTTTTGACATGTTTTGACCCATTCCCATTTGTTCGGGGCAACCAAGCACCTTTTTTTACAAGTGCAGGACTTGGCTGCTCTCCAAAGCTGGCTCTTTTCATTGTGGTTGTAACCTGAGCTGAGCTGATCCATGCAGTGCAAAATGGTGCAAGAAGCCATGATTTCAATGAGTTTAAGCACAATTATGTATAAACATGTATAAACATATATATTTACAGATGATTTCTATATATTCTTCAAATAGATCTAAACAATTACAGTAATTCTGCGGATGGTTTGAACACGAAAATCCGATGCCATCGCTGCTTGTCGTTTGAGGCCTGGACGGCCTACGGCTTCAGTACCCTCTGGTGCCATGCAGCCAGCCACATGGTTTCCATAGCCATGGGGGTACCCCATAGCAATAGCTGGACGAGAACTAGGGGTACCCCCATGACTTGGGAAACCTCCACATATGACGGGGACCATTAGCCATGGGGGTGTTTGATAAGTTTTATAGTGGGATTATCCAGGATGATTTTCCCGAGAATCAGAATCAATAAACACTTCCATGGATGTTTCGAAGAAACTGCTACCACCGTTGCGCGACCACCGTTGCGAGCCCACCGTTGCCAGGGTGGTTCCCTCAGTGGCAGAGGATGCTGGAGATGTTGGTGGAAAGGTCTTCTTTCTGATCACTCAGGGCCTGGCCATTGCGCCCCTCGTCGTAGCTGTGAATCCCAAGGAGATTCTTGTGATACCCCCAAACAAGTTGGGACAATGTTTATAGTTATCCCATGTTATCCCACCAAAACAGATCTCATGTGGATATTATTGGATATCCATGAAGCCATGTTAAATCATATTAAACCATATTAAACCATCGTTTTTGGATTGAAGATTCATTGGAACAGCCATCCATTCAGGTCCATGGGTGCCTCTCGGAGGCTCGCTGAACTTGCCGAGGCAGATGCAGTTTTTTTTTTCATGTTGTTACCGAACATATGGGAATATACAATATGGTTAAAAAAAATTGTAAAAATAACGGGAATATTAATCTGGGTATATTATGACGACCTCAGGTTGGTGAATTACATGGAAATATCTGGTCGATCATTGGATTGGCCTCACTTCACGGGAAAATCGATGGTTTCCGGACAAGATTTTCCCTTGAACCAATCCATTGATGTTTTAAAAAACATAGTAATGTGGTAAACCCAATGCCATAGACCTACCATTTGGGGATGATTGAAACATCTTGAAACCCCGCCACAAAAATGGTGATGGATTGTGGATGGTTTGTGGCACTGGGTTCACCATATGACCCCAATATTTCTAGATGCAGAAAGAAAGGCAAAGTATAATTTTAATCAAATTTTGCCAACTTTGATTGGATTGGTCGAAGGGAGCATCTACAGGAAACCATGGATTTTCCCATGAAATATGGGGGTTTCCTGTAAATTTTCCCTTAAACCAATCCAATGAAACTTCTATCTTTTGGGGGGTTACTATATATTGAGGGAATGGATCGAAACCTATGATTTCGAAGGGATGAACATCAATGCCAGCTATGAATCGGCGTTAAGTGCTTGATGTTGGTGCTTTGGAATCCTATGAATTCCCAAATGAGATTATCACAATCAGAAGAGGATTTAGGATCTTATGTGGTTGTTTGCCGCTGTTTACTACTTTGATTTTCTCAAAAATAACATGATGTTATTCATCAGGCCCTACTTGAGTCGATTCCACCTGCCCATTTTTGGGGGGTCGCTTTTTGAAGCGATCAGATCTTTGAATTTAGTGACAGGCGAGATCCAGCGAAAGCAACTACAGAATGGCGGAGTTTGGCTGCACAGGTCCATGACAACATCATTTCGGGCTGGCTTTTGTTGGGAAAGTCTACAGGTTTTAGCATGGTTTTTGCCACCAATGTGGTTGGGTTTTCTGGGACACGAAGGAAGCACTGTGCCAGGCTCAGCTTTTGAAATAGCTGTGCAAAGAATCTGTGCACACCATCATCTGATACATTCCGATACTCCTGATACGGTCGACGCAGCAAGGCACAGAGAATCCTAGGTCACATGGTGAATGCTGGGTAGATGAAGATGCAGAGCAAAGAAGCATCTGTGTGTGCAGCCACATGAAAGCTGGCTTGCATAAACCTTCTGCGGTGGTGAATATGCAAAGAAGAAAGAACACAGCAGACTTTGATTAGAGTATGCATGCAGAAATCCCCGAACTAAATGGAGGTTTAGTTCGCTGGGAATTTTGCCGCAAGCCATGCCAGGTGCTGAAATGGTCGGAGCAACCGTGGGAACCACCGTGGGTTCTCCCGTAATGGTTGGGGCCATGAACGACCTTCAGTCCACCGTGGAACGATTGGACCAGCAGGTTCAAGAGTTGAGCCGGAGACAGGCGATGATGGAGAAGGAATTGGCCACTTGGCGCACTGGGAAACGAAAACTGGCAGATCCAAGAAGGATCCACAAACGGAAGAGATATGAAGATAGTTAATCATAGACTAGTTCTATTGTTTTATACCAATATTATGCTTATTTGTCCACACATACATGTGGAATGTGTGGAAGATTTGATGATATCGCCATCGCATCTGAGAGTTTTGGAAGATTCAATTGATGCTAATTTGGTATCGCCTTCCTCTTTCCAAGGCCTCTCGCAAAGAAGCTCCTCGAGATCTCATGCAGACAGATCCCATTGGACAGGACAATACGCAAGAGCTACTGTAAGAGCGATGTGATAATCTCTGATAGTAGCAAATGTAAATGGATTGTAAATGGTCTCTGAATCAGTTCTCTACTGTCTGACTTTTGCGTTTTTTTGCGTCCACAGTAAATTTAGGCTTTTCAGCAGGACATCAGTAGCTCTTTGCTTGTCTGGAAGTTCATAGTGGTACTGGGAGCAGTCAAGATGAGCCAAATGCTCGCAACATAAAAATGGGCGCTCGCTGTTGGGCCTATTCCTGGATGGTGATGGCTTTATCCAGAGCTGAAGCGACGGACCCGTTCGGAGCTATGGGTATCCATAGTTTAGTTATTCCATCATATTCCCTATTAAATAAGTATAATTAATCATACTGAATTGGGAGCAAGGAGCTCTAAGACTTTCCCAATCAGATAGTTGGTTCTTTGTGTTTCTTTTGTTGTTGGCTATGGCCATGTTGTGCTGTCCTCGGTAGCTGAGGCCTTCCAAAAGAAGGTGGAAGCGGCGAACGGTGGCGTCGATGCCAAGCCCTGAGAACATCCCGTGTGCTGTTGAGAATTGGACGTTGGGAAGGGACGGTACAACTGGAAAAATGGATGGTTTAACCAACAACAATGGCGATTGAAGTAAAGGGATATCGACTGGAATGGATTGGAAAATTGCAAAAGATATACTATATATATATACATGCATATTACATGTATTTACATATTATTGTTGGAAGATTGGTATTTTTGTTGGAATCTCATGGTGAACCCTTGCAATTTGAGTGATTGGAGGATGCTCCAATGAGATTCCAATCACAACCACTTGGGTAGAATTGAACCTCCACTTCTAGATGGTTACCTTGCAGTTGTAGAGCTGAATCGATGTCGGCAGGTGATGATGGCGGCAGGGTGGCTTCCCGACACAAACGAAGAGGGGGAGGCCAGCCACTGGAGCCACGAAAACCCAGAGCCATGAGATGACACATGGGGGTTTCCTAAAATGATGGTGCCCAAAAATGGATGGTTTATAAGGGAAAATCCGATCTAGAAATGGATGATTTGGGGGTACCCCTATGGATTGGAAACCACCACATTGCTCCGGAGGACTGCTGGCTATTGAACGACTCTTCCGCAATGTGTGGACCACAGAGTGTGAAGCTCTCCAGCTTTGTGCAGCACCAAGAGCCATGAGAAGTCACGAACTGTCCCTTGCCTCCAGAAGATACTTTCCTGTATGCATCAGGAAGCAGGCAACCGTCCGAAAAATCTTGGACGATGAGCTCAAGAAGCTGTTTCAAACTGAGTGTTCCGGCTTCATGCAAAGTTTTTCCACTTTGAAGCATGACCTGTCACAACATTCTTGATATCTTCGGACAAAGGTTGACACCAAAATACAAAAAATATGTGGGTCAAGCCGCAGTTGCGACCATCGGCCGAGACTGAGGCCGACGCCAGTGGCGCCAACACCAGCTCCGTGCCTGACCCGGGAAGATGTTTCCAAGTAGACCTGGTAGATCCCTGACCTTATTTTCTTTTTCCACTTTTGGCTTGTTTTGCCAGATCTGCTCCTGGCTAACTTGCTGGGCTTGATTTTTCTTGTGCTGAGGGCGGCTGCGACACGCCCTGCGACACTGCCGCCAACCGTTCCCGATGGAGGCCTCTTCAGGAAGGAACTTGATGAAATAAGAAGCAGAAACATGGCCTGACCCAGGACCAGCAGGTGGATTGCCGGGTGGCTTCCCCAACTTATCTGGCGGGCTGCCTGCTGGTATGGCCAACAATGCCATGATGCAGCAGGTGGCTGGATGCTGTTGAACAAATACTGTGAAGAAATTTGGGAAACAATCTGGGTTTGAAATGATTTGAATATTATCATACCATCAAATGGGAATGAACCGATCAAAATGGAGATCTAACCAGCCAAGAAGATGTTTTTCACCGAAAAATGTGGGATTGAAACAGAGGTCTACAGCTGCTACTTGGGTCTACAAGGATGCCAAACCAACATCCGGTGTCCGAAAACGGGCAGAGTACTCCAGAAACTTTGCCGTTTATTATCGTTCAAGACAATTCTATAACATTAACATATTGCAGTGTTGGATAATTTTGGGGTATAACAAGACAACCCAATGTCTGGGGTGATTTTTGAGGGTTTCCTTTTTTGACACACCTGGAGTTTTGAGACGTTGTCACATTGGTCTGTGGAGTTTCTGGCCTACCTGCAGCCTCTGACCTGCGCCAGGTGATGAACAATCCTGCCATGATGCAGCAGGCAGGTCTCTTCGGTGCCTTCCAGCATGTTCAAATTCAAACTTAATCTCCACCCCCTATTACTAAAACAACACCCCCCCCCTAAATAATAAACACGGAGATCTATTTTTATTATGAGGGAGGTTTTTGTATTAGGGTCCGGGTACCCCTCATAATTAACACCAAAACCTTAATAATAAAAATACCAAAAATGAAAAGAAACGATTTCAAAATTGATTAAATCCCTTGTTAAAATCCATTTAAGATATGGCCAAAAATTGGATTTCAAAGCTTTCCCCCAATAGTCAACACCAAAACCACAATAATAAAAGGAATAAAAATAGAAAAATACAAAAAACATGATTTTACAAATGATTAAATCCCTTATCAAAAATTCATTTATATAAAATATTGCCAAAAATTGGATTTCGAAGCTTTCCCCTAACAATCAACACCAAAACCTTAACAAGAAAAGTAGAAAAATATATATAACGATTTCACAATTGCTTAAATCCCTTATTAAAATCCATATAAGATATTGCCAAAAATTGGATTTCGAAGCTTTCCCCTAGTAATCAACACCAAAGATTGGAAGGGACAGGGAGCCAGGAATTGGGACCCTAATAAAAAAACATCAGGTGTGATCCTATTTTCTTCAATAGGGGGTAGAAACCATTATTTCACTATCCTGTTCTCCTATTGGATTTTCAATTGCCACAATAAAAAGCGCAATTGTGACCCACAAAACAAAAACAGAAATGGCCAGTCCAGTCCTATTTTTATGAATGGGGGAGGTTTAGTGATAGCGGGTGGGGATGATTTGCTTCAGCAAAGTCGTAGCCAGGCGCAGCAGATGATGCAGGATCCAAATATGATGGCGCAGGCAGCGAGTTTTTGACGCAAAGCTTTTCCTGAAATTTCTTAAGCAGATGTGGAGGTTTCCTAAAATAGGGGTACCCCCAAATCATCCATTTTAATAGGATTTTCCAATATGAACCATCCATTTTTGGGTACCCCTATTTTAGGAAACCTGTGATTGGACACTCCATGTCATCTCAGCCATTGAAGAACAAACAGGTGCAGCAGATGATGCAGAATCCGCAGGCAATGGCCCAATTGCAGCAGATGTGCCATGAATGCAGCGAGAACTTGGGTCCGTCAGGTTTTGACACTGGATGTTGAGTTCTGCTGGATCAAGCTGGTAAGTGATGGATCCCACTAAATCATCACGAAGCTGAACACATTTCATAGATTTTAATAGCGTGTCCGAGGATGGGGAACGGCGCTTTCAATGGCTTCGGACGTTAAGCACGGGTGGTCATCTATAGGCGCTTTGGAATGGGAGCTCAGTCAAAATTGACTCGCTCTTCAATACCTTGAAGTACAGGCTGTGGCATTCAGATAGTTAGCCATCACCTTTCGGAACTCCTTGTTGAAGCAGAGAAAAAACATGAACAAACACAAAAAACAACAGCACCTTGACTTGCTCTGGGTGATAGCTACCTCTGCAAAGGAAAGAGGCAAAAAGCAGTCAGCTTTCCTGGATCGGTTTGTCCAAGGAATTTGGGATGTCCTTTGTACAGAGGAGCCTTTGAGTTCGTACATCATTTCCAAAAATGGCGGCACGGAGACATCGTACGACCAAGGTGTGAGAGACAAGTGATGGGTCCCTACTACCTGCCCCTATGAGTTCACACAAGTTCCATTGGCAAAGGCTAATAACATCCAATAACTTTTGGTAGCACAGCTGCAGCTGCAATGGCAAATGAGATGTAACGGCTCAAAACCATCAGCTGCAGCTATCATGGCAAGAGCACGAAGAGCTTCTCTTGCCGACGCAGCAATGAAACAGGAAGCAATTCCAAATGACCAGCTCCAACCACCTTCGATTTCCATGCAATCGTTGCTTCAACCAGGTCATACATGCTGCTGATTTATTTTGGGTAGTCTGATAAGCAAAAGTCCCAATCTCTTTGCATGGTACGGTTGTTGAATAGAACCCCGTCGCTTTCTTGTCTGCCTTGCATGCCATGGACCTTCAGATGTAGGAACATACCCAGCTGAAACGCTTCGCCAGTTGGCTGTCCCATGTCAAGGGTAAAGACGATCAAAGCCACAGGTGCGGATGGGAAAGTGAACACCCTGGATGTGATCCTGCGTAAAGCCAAAAGTGGCAGCATCGTATTCTTTCCGGGCGATATTTCCACGGGCAGAGATGAGATGAAAGCTGATGAAGAAGCGAACGAATGGTTGGAGTGGAGCACAGAAGCTATTACACAGCTCCTCGCGCGCAGATTCCAACTCTTGAACATCATTCTGGTGCGGCCGGTCAGAATGCGACAAGGCCACAGCTGTTATGATCACTTCTTGACCACGAATCTGAATGGTGACCCGCGAGACGGCGAGTATGATTCTGAAGGTTCAGCATCTTTGCATTTGCTGATGTTGCTTGAGGACTTGACTCTCCAGATGGGCGTACAGAAGAGTGATCTCCTGTCATCGCTCCATCTGGTTGGCTTTAGCAAAGGGGCCGTTGTCCTGAACCAACTGCTGGCTGAATTTGGATCCGACACGCTGCTGGAAGCTGCGCCTCCCTTTCGCTTGCTGTCCATCACCCGGACCATCGAATGGTTAGATGCTGGGATCAGCGATGGAAGCTGCGTGTTTCTGACAGATGAAGATTTGCTCCGAATGGCAGCGAGTCGATTTCGCTCAAGTCATCCAATGCCTGGTTTGTATGTCGTATTGTCTCCTTTTCAACTTGCTTTAGACAGCTACGAATTTGACTATCCCTCGGACGAGGAAGCAGCCACATCAGAGGAATTGGGCTTGGACCTTCTGCAGTCCGTCATGCAAGAGGAAAACATTCCTCTAGAGGTGGAATATTGTTGCTTCAACAGAGAGCCGACCATGCATACGCATTTCCGTGTTCTGAAAGAATTCAACATTCAACATATTCTGCGCAATGTCTCAGAAGGAGAAGGTGGTGGACAGAGTCAGAACAAGAAAGCCTTCAAAGAATCTCGCAGCATAAGGCATACGATCACGATGACATTGTCGCGGACGTGTGTTTGCATGTGAAGTTTGCAAAAAAAAAGCAGGCTTCAGTGAACATCCACCAGTCTTTTGAATTTCATAGCCTTGGGTTTTTAAAATTGCTGTGATTTGAATGGGCTTGCTGATAGATACAGTACAGGTTTTCTGAGAACTACTCAGACAGGTTGCTTCAAGTTTCTAGCCACTGCCGGCTGCTAATGCACCGTGTGTTGGTAAATCAGCCGACACCAAAACCATCCAAAACCAACATGCTTCTGACCCCGCCTGTGCAATGCCTTGCATTTGAAAGGTGAAGGTGAAAGCAGTGAGTAGTGCATATTGGATTTAAACATTGGCACTCATTGGCCTTTGCAACCCATTTCTATTCGCATGCGCCGACGGCAACCAATTTTCTTTCCACAGTGGACGGCAACGGCTTGTCCTCTCTTTGGGCTCATCAGTACTTTTTGTTCAACAGCGCTCTAGTCTTCGCAGCCACGTGCATCGGTTGCAGTTCCAAACTCAGTGTGTTGGTCACAACTTCATACAGACGTCCTGGAATGGAAATCGACTCTTCAACTTTGAAAAAATGCAGTTCCCCAAAAAACTGGAGTCATCATACATCCATCATCATCCATCATCATCCATCCATCTATCCACACATCTCGTGCAACTGTAAGGCTGTGTGACCTCGCATGCTGGTCCCTTGGCTGAGGAGACAAAAAATGCAACCGCGCTTTGAAGCGCAGAATGTGATTGCTTTGTGAATGGGGTTTAATAAGTTTTAGCATTGAGTTCTTATTACAGTTTATGATCAAAGTATGATCAAAGTATGATATCTGGTATTATTTTGTAGAGAATTTTATTATACATACAATGTATTTATATATACATGTCACAATATATTACACACATCCTAGGCAAAAGCTTGGACTTTTTTGGGCACGCGTCAGCTAAGCAAATCTGCAAACATAGGCGGAAAAAACATGGTGTCATGAGTTGATCGGTTGTTTAGTTGGACCTGAAAACTGGTAGGTTCTTTGGGATTTCCATTGGACAAGTGCTTGTGGTCGGACACATATTTTTCTGCCTTGACAAGGCACATGGACATGGAGATTTGAGGTCATGTTATCCGTGTTTATTTTTGCTCGTTGGATCCCCATTGGTGCTGGTAAGATCCCAAGCTGGATGGCTGCTGATCATGCTGATCCGTCTCTGAGGCTGCCTGCTTCCAAAGGCAGAGAGATTTTCAGCAAAGGGCTGAGTGACCTGGGTTTGTCTGAAAATTGTATTTGAGAAAACTCCACTCCCTCCACTAGTTGACGATGATCTCAACTCTTCAGCTAATATTTTTTGGGTCACCCGAGGTCTGGTGGTTGCGATGAGGCCTGTGACAGCAGACTGTGGGGTCAGTGAACAAACTGCGGGGTATTTGTTCCCCCGTGGCCTTGTCGCGTGTTGAAATAGGAATAGACCATGAACTGACCAGACTGGTAGATGTTGGGGGTTTGGCTTTGCCCAACCAAGCACCCAAATGCTGAACTGTTCAAGATTCATGGCTGAAGAGCCTTGTCAATGTCAGACTGGCGTTCCAGAGGTGGATCATTCAAATAGCCTCGCTATTTGGGCTAACAATCGCAAATGACTTGCCATGAACTTAGTTCCTTTCAACTGCAACCTGCAAAACTTGACAAGGAGCGGTTAGAACATGTTAGGTTTGTCTGAAAATAGGGTATCCCTAAATCCTACGGTGAATGATCATTTTTCCTATACTAAATCACCATTTTATGGGTATACGCCATTTTCAGACCAATTTATTTCGAACAGGAAACCTGACCGTTGGGATCCACATTGGGATTAGGTGTGATGGCAGCTGCGCTGAGCATGTTGATCTCATCAAGGCAGCAACTGGACGTCGTAGGAAAAACATCGACCCAGACGACCGGTAGTGGTTGCGGATTTTGTGCTGGACTCCCTGGCAATGCGACATCTCACCCATCAAAAATTGGGACTTCATTGTGGCTTTACCATCAGAAATTGTCGCTTAATGGGGATAATGTGGTAAACCCAATAACCCACCATCCCCAAAATTACATAAGATTACCATTCTTGTGGGTGCTGTAAACATCTATAAATCTACAAATTAAACCATCCTGAAGTGGTAGGTTTATGGCATTTGGGTTTCCCACACGAGTTCTTTTCTACGCCAATGGACATGGATGGTCTTGCCATTGGAAGACATGGGACTGTTCCTTGGGATTCCTCACGGCGGAGTGCAAGGCCTTCGGTGAGGAAGATGATGTTGGCAGCTTGCGGCTACTCCAGGTGGAAGCGTCTGGAAGTTGGATAAAATATGTGCCATCGTCAACTGACGTGGTTTATGTTCCCAAGCAAATGGTCATCCCCCCATTTGAGAATGTTTATATAAGAATGTTCCAGATACGGCAAGAAATCTCATTCACGATCGTGGAATGACCATGCTCATTGATCCCATGTAACTTGACTTATGGCTCAAAATTGAAGAGCCAGGAACCCCATATTTTTTTTTTTGAGTAGCAAACGCTCCCATTTTGGGGTATATACTCAGTTTTGGCCCCCCATATATGATCACATATAGAATGCTGAGTCAAACTTTAAATCCGCTCCTGTTGGACACAGGTCTTTTCTTAATCGTGTTGTTTGTTGTCAGGTGGTCCCCACCTTTTACCAGGTTGCGCGGATCGCATCATCTACACTGCCAAAAGATGAGAAGAGCCACCTTCAGGTGGGGTGTGGGAAACAAAAAACTCCCTTGAATCGGTAGAGTCCACTTGAACCACTTCAGCCTGCAGGTTGAGTCCAACAACTCAACAGCGTCGACAGCTATGACTTTGCCTATGTCATGGTTGCAGGACAGGCGGCGAAGAAGTCGCTTCGTTTCGTACCTGGTACCCATTGTTTGAGTGGTTCACATGTGAGAAGCTTGTGTTTTTTTGCTGCAATTCGATGCCCTCAAAATGGCGCTTCAATGAAGATTATATATATATACATATATAACATATATATAACAACAAGATTTTGTTCGGACTATAGCGAATGGAATAGAATGGATGTTCATAAAGTAATATATTATGCCACGCACATATTGTATAGTCCGTTTCAGTGGGCCTTGATTTTTCGACCGATATACCACTCACCGTCACTGTTTTCTCCAGGAGACCATGAGGGCAGCAACGAGTGGAAGAACTGTGCCACCGCTTTTGATATTAGTAGGGCACGAGCCTTACCACACAACGCTTTGTACACCGTGCACAATTCCATCCTTGAAATGAGCTGAGAAGCATGTGGGTGTGTTTGAAACCTTTGGAATACCCAGAAATGGAAGGTTTTTAGGGGAAAATGAGGGTAAACCAGTGGATGGAATGGGATACCATATTTTCAGAGAAACCCATGTTTGCAATGGTGCATCAGAAAATGGAGAAACCAGCTGTTTTTTGGACTACTCGGTGTAGTCTCGTACCAATTGTTTTAGTGGTTGATATTCTTTGATATTGATGAGTGCCCACTAATTTAATGATGATGGTTAATAGTGGTTAGTATAGTGGTTAATATCCAATATATAGTGGTACCCAAGAATAGTGGTTAATATCCAATATGTTTGAACCAAAAAAACACCGTGGTCCAAAGCGTGTCTCGAGGCTTGCCTTAGCTTTGGGTGTGCTGATTCTCCTTCTGCTCCAACGGCCTGATATCCCAGAGAGAAGCCGGGAGAGGATGAGAATAAAGACGTGTTTCTTTTTGTTGTCGTGGTTTTGTCTGAAAGTTATGGTATCCAAGAATTATAGAGGATTTATAGAATCAGAAGTTATAATCATTTATAATCCGTTTCCCTATAATTTCATGGCCATTTGGGGGTATCCACCATTTCCAGACACACCCGTGTGTGAAATGTAGAGGCACTTTGTACAATTGATCGGATTTGCATCGTTTTTTTCCAGGCTGGACTCGCAGAGAAACTCCAATCGAAGAGGCATGTCTGGATGCTCTGGGGAGTGGTCCTGTTTATTTTCGCTTCGAAACGTTGCGCCGTGACGCAGGCATTCTTCGAGCATTCTGTGATGGCGAAAGAGTATTCGGTACATCGAAGAGCACGAGATCTCTTCCAGCCAAGAACTCAAAGCAGTTCCAAAATCTCCACATCCATGAATAATGTGGTTAATAGGGTTAATACACATTGAGAGTGGTTCATACCCATTAATAATGGTTAATACCGTACCCATTAATAATGGTTCATAGTGGTCAATATCTCCACATCCACATGAATTTGCTGTCGGGAATGCAGTGCGGATACTGAAGCCTCGCTTGCAAGGAAGACTATGCTCAGCTTTTCGAAACCAGAACCTTCGCTTCAAAAAATGGCAAGTGGCTACTGAACTCAGTGCATCTTAGTGATTGATATTGTGCACAGCAAATGAGTTTGAGGCACGAGTTGTTGGTTTTTCTGAGCCAGCTTTGCATGGCGAGTTTATTGATGCCAAGGTCATATCCTGGCATGGGAGCAAGCTTCACTCCCGGGTTTGAAGCACAGCTCAGTTCTTTTTAGATATTTTTAGTATCCTGTGTAGCCTCAGTTGTTTCCATCACCCGAGTACGGAAGATCAAAGTAGTGTTAAGATCGTTGAGCAGCCAGGCTTGTAGGGTCGATTTTCCTCAAAGTTGGATTGGGGATAACCTAGCAGAGGATTATGAAAAAAAACATGGATAGCGCAGTGGTGATTTGTGGGTCCTATAGTTTGGCTACCGATCTGCAGTGGAACCGCTAGGCCAAAAGCGGCCACTGCAGAACTTTTGGTGTCCAAGTGCGCAGGCACTGCTTGAGGCCACATTCCGCAGCTTGCAGTGGGCACAAAAAAATGGAAAGGTTGCACCATGAAGATGCGGTTGCTACTCTCATATCTAACAAAGAGTGCTACTCCTAAGGAATGTTCACCACTCCCTTTCATTCAGAGTTGTGGATTGATATTTGTTGCATTGCTTGGTTTTACGCGAGTGACGAACATGACGAACTGGAAAAGGATGTGAGAGTAAACAAGCAGGCACTTTCGCTTCGACCAAAACAAGGTCTCAAAGTTGAAAGTTGAAACTACGTGTGTTTGTTTAGTCACAACCAAATTCGCTATTCACCAAGTTGTTTGGCCAAGTGCTGAAATGTTAGAACCACAAACATGTTGATCTTTCTTGTTGAGCATCCCAGTTGTGTGTATCCCATGTTGATCCCATCCATATATATCCAAGCTGATGGCGCAGGTGCAAAGACACCAAAGATGTGGCTGCATGGCCGCGAATTCCTCAAGAGCTAGCGTTTTGGACTGGCCCGCCACAGCCAGTTAGAACGAGTGTGAGCAAAGGCTCATGACTTGGTTCCAGAGGGTACAGTACATAGATATCATAGATCCTTGCGTAGCTTATTTGTACAAAGATTTTGTAGTGTGGCAGGGAAAAGTGGACGGAGCGTGAGCATGCTTGCAATATTTTGCAATGGCAGACATCTATGCAGGGGTGCACAAATCTCACCACTCCGCGACTCCGCGACATATTGATAGTATACCAGAGAATAGATGGAAGCATCATGGAAGCATCATGGAAGCACCTTGAAAGTGGAAAGGATGAGATACACTCAGCGCACAGCCATGAGATGAAGGTCCTGGAAGCACAAGACTATGAAACCTTATCAACTATATATTGGATATATTGGATCTATTAATTATTGGATATAATACAATACAATATTCAATAGAATGATGATGAATGCTGTATTATGATCAACTATTTTCAATACATCCACAACTAATAGTATAATATAGTATAGCTATCAGATGCCTGCAGATGCTATTAGCACTACATGGTGTAACTCTGTCGGGTGGTTCCTGCCCTTTCGCTTGTCGCGTGATGCCGCGACCTCCCAAGCGGTGCCCTAGCCCTGAAGCTGAAGCCTACAGAGATCTACCTTCTGAGGTGCCAACCGAATCAACCAATCTGCAGCTGTCGAGATACATGGAGGTGTCCCTTTGATCTCCAGAACTCCCTATGATTTTCCATAAGCAAAATGGTTCCAATTATAAATTTTCCATATGATCTTCCTGTCTTCACCGCTTTCCAAAACAAATTCTGGACCTTGATTCACAGGAGAATGCACAGGGCCCAAGGTCATTATCACCTCCCAGGCCCGGTGAAATGCTGAATCTGGCTCATCTATCCCAGCCATTTTTGGGGGGTTCCTAAGTCATGGAGGGTACCCCAATAGCTGGATGGTTTATTTCATGGAAAATCCGAAACTAAAATAGATGATTTGAGATGATTTGGGGGTACCCCATGCTTTAGGAAAGCGCCAAAAAATTGGATCCTCAGACATACTGAAGGAACTTCAACTGCACAGGTTCTTCAGTGACAACCGGCAGCACCAGTCTGCGAAGGCCAGGATGAACAGCGTTGCGCCATCCGCTGTAAAGCAATACGTAGCCCGGCTCTGCTGACAGTGCTGGGCTAAGGTCGGTGATGTAAAGCCACCTCCAAACCACGTGCCACAAGGCCGGAGAGTTATGGATAGTTATGGATAGTTATGGGATTGTTGGCATTTGGAACTGTTGTGTCAGATGTGTCAGCTGTGTCTCCCTGTGCGAACAGTTGCCGCATGTTGCGGCATGTCGGATGGAAGATTGATGCACAATGGAACAGAGCCAAATTCTGACGGAAAGAAAAAAACTGATGCCATGTGTTGCTTACAAAATTGATCCTTTTTGAACTGGCTTTGTCCGGAAGTTCGGGATGGCCGTCCAACTTGTAGCCGCTTCGAACCATTTCGATGGGAATAATTGAGTCTGAATATAGTCCAAAACTGTTCGGAAAAAGTCGATCATGCTAGTATCATTGGAGTTTGGGGTACCCCAGTTTCAGAGAAACCCGGTTTTCAGACGGGTGTCCAGACATGACGGCGACGGCGAGATTGCGGCTAGATGAAGTGTCACGGCTCTTTCCTGAGGTGTGGCCATGGGGAAGCTACCACTATGACCGTTGACGATCCATTTTGAGTAATCATTGCGAATCTTGTACGGTACACGTTCAAAAAAAAAGTTGAAGGTTGAACGGTTTTGAATGAGTTTGAGGATTTTTGGATTTTGCAGCCATTTGAGGTATAAATAGATAATAATAGATATATATATATATATATACATATAGAGATTCCCCGGATTGCGAAAAAGAGTGGGGATTTAAATCGGTTTCCCCTTGGTTTCCCCATTTTCTGGAACCTCCAAGCCAGGCCCATCGACCGCCCGACAGGAGAGCCAAGGAGATCATGGGCAAAAAATTGCAAAAATGGTGATACAATACAATGTTTTTTTTGTATATTATATATATTATATATATAATACATATTATTATATTATAGTGAAGGATAGTGTTTTGCCTGTGTGGGGGTGGGTTAGAACCTATATAACGTACATATTAGCAGACCGATCCCCGCTATCTGCATGTCTGCCAGGGTAGCAGGGTTTTGATTCACAGCCATCCTGGGTTGGAGAAGATCAAGTTCCCTGTCTCGAATGTATGGGGTATGTCCCAAAATTGGGGACGCCCATGGGCCTTCCAAACCTATCCCTAACATGACCTATATTAGAAGGGAAACAAATGCTTGCAACATTCCATCTCCGGGTACAGCTTTGGCTATCTATATGGGTGTGTCTAAAAATGGGGTGTACCATGGTACACCCCCTTAAGATTGCAATGATAATATTGAAAATGATAATAATGGATTTTTGACCCATGGAAAATGATACAATACAAATACATTCAACTCCTCTAGTCGGCAGGACTCTCTTCCAAGCTTCAGCAAGCTCAACAGGCGGGAGTTTTGTTTCACCGCGAGACGGAGAACTGCTTCGTGATTTCACATGGGCAGTGTTGATGATTCGTTCGGGGATTCTGCTAACCAACATATTGGGGATTATCACAATCATGACAATCCATGAACAGGGAATCCCGTCCTGAACCACTTCTTTTTCAGGGACGAGCGCGTCTGCTGAACACGTTGCGCGAAAACCGGATTTCCTCAGGCGACCTTCGCCATCCGATGGACTCGGAGTCCGCAACCGTTTGGCCAATGGCTGGTCATCCCAGGCACCAGACTGGTGTGGCTTGAAGGTTTTGCCAAATGGCAGGAGTTGAGAAATGCTGAGTAAATGAATTATATATATATATATTATGTGTGTGTGTGTGTGACATGTTTATTCATGTTTTAGAGTTTTGAAGATTTGGCACAACAGCATCACCTGTGGAGATGATATCCCCACACTCTTTCAGCTGCGAGGCGCCATCGACGTGTCTGCCAATGTCTGCACAGCCAGGAGCTGTCGACCTGTGCCCCACACTTTGGCATCAGTCCATTTGAAGTCCACTTTAAGTAGCCAGAGCAGTGGATATACAGTCCAAAGAAAATGGGATTAGTCTATGGTAATTTGACATAGACTCATTATGACTCATTTATTTCGATGATTTACCTATTTAGTGGTGATTTTCCAGTTTGCAAACTGTTAAAATCGGTATCGCTTTCAGGAGCTCTGCAGTCGCAGCAGATGCAGGCACGAGTTTGCGACAGTTTAGTGAAAGTAATGATGTGTATTTCGGAAAGAATTGCTGTTTGTAAAGAGAATTGAGATGGCCTCACATAATTTCACATCTAATTGTACTATACTACTATACACAGATTTGCAAAATCCATGAAAATGCACCATTTGTAGATAATCTCCTCGGGAATCCCGTGGAGTTTCATTCCTTGGTTTATTGAAAAGGAGCGGTCTAAGGTTCCAACATCACCACAGAATTTTCTGGCAGTTCTGTTGATCTATACTCTCTGGTGATCAAACATGGCTGGAAAATCCACCATTATAGATGCGTTTTCATTAAAACCTCCATTTTTCATGGCGTTTCCCAACTCTCATGACACAGGTTCGACCAGGTTCCGTTATCGCCGCCAGGCCATTCTTTGCGCAGTTCCCCGAGGATCTTTGGGACCTCCTGGGATTTGTCGTGGTGGCGAGGCTGCGACCCAGGCACTGCAGGGCTGGTAATGAACCGTGGCTGGGGTGGATGTTCCAAGCCATGTTTGATGACTGTACGGTATACCTCACACTACCAGCCATCGTTGTGGATGGTTGATGACTGGGTTGACCTCATTCTGCAGTCCAGACAGGTATTGAAAAGCAGTTATCTTTGAAACATGAAGGGACAGAAATTGAAGGTTGCATCAACGGTAGTGGCTGGAATGCCGAGTAAATCAATAATGACGACTCTTGGACAAGGGAACAGTGCTGAACAATGGGTATCCTATATCTTCAGCAAAAGGAAAGGGTTTTGAGCAATGAGACTGAGGACATTCCAATTTGAATAGAACATTTACAGGGGTAACTGTTTCTAAAGCAATAATAAGCCAACCATGTTTTGATGATTTGTAGATGTTTATAGCACCCATAAAAATTGTAAATTTGGGGATGGTTATGTATGGTTTGTATACTATTGCTTTACTAAGATTACCCCGTTTTTCTCTTGGGGCGACCACACGATTTTCATCCGAAGGTGGCCTGCAGTTTTCCTCTGACCAACGGTGTCCCGAATCCGTGCGTGGCCTTGGTGGTCTGGCGATGTGTTTTGGTGTTGGATGACCGTGCCCCCGTCGCCGGTTGGGGATACCCAAAGGCAGTGGTTTTCTTCCCAAGATATATAGTTATTGATGCTATTAGTCAGGAAATTGTTAGTAATTTTAATAAATGTTGATAAATGTCAATGTTATAATGATACATATATATATATATATTACGAAAGCCAGCCGAAGGCCTGGGCTGAGTATAGGTATAAGCGAAGCGAAGCGAAGCTAATCTGGGGGGTGTGGGGGG
>BGPT01000155.1:333793-355466 GCA_003297045.1 Symbiodinium sp. clade C Y103 | reverse complement strand
TGTGTAAAAGTGTCTGTGTGTAAACGGGTCGGTGTGAAAAAACGTGTGTGTGCGTAAAAGGGTCTGTGTGTAAAAAGGTCTGTGTGTAAAAGTGTTTGTCTGTAAAAAGGTCTGTGTATAAAAGCTCTCTGTGGTGCACAGCTCTCGGATGCAACACACAGAGCATACAGCGCAAAGAGAAAAACGCCGCCTGAGCATTTGTTTGGAGGCTGGCTTTCGTCCCCCCCCCTTCTCAGGTATAATTATATAATGACTTATTATTGTGACTACACTTTGTAGATATATAATATTCCATTTATATTTAATTACAGCATTAATGAACAAATGGATGAAAATGGGTGGGTTCTGTTTTGTTCCATTATCTTATCCCTGTTGTATTTTTGTCAGGGAACCTGGGTTGGACTGAAGAATGCTGAAGCCGTTGGCTTCAAGGCCTTTCTCGCCGTTCCAAGCAGAGAACCAGGCTGGATCCTCGCTGTGTTTGTTCCTAAGTCGGGGATGGCCTGCCATTTTTGGCCATTTATTAAATGTTCTTTCAAGGGGAGGATATGGTAAAAAGATCACATGATAATCATATGTCATAAACCATTGACATTGGAGGTGTGTACTCCATTTTCAGAAACACCCACTTCTGGGTGTTCGTTTTTTGCCTGGCTCAATTGGAAGTGCTATACAAACTCAACCGAACCGAATGCCAGCAACTAGGACAAAGGCAGAGCGCATATACGAGAATGGAAAACCCTTGAGATACTCATCGTGTAGATAATGTCATCATGTAAATCGAATCATGTGGCTGCGAACCAGCAATTGAACAGACTCAAAAATGGTGCGAGGCACAGTCGAGGTCTCGTCAGATGCAATGCAGCACTGCTCAAGATCACAACATCATTCATTTCATTCATGCTTTACTAGCTTTACTTATTGGAAGTCCCAGTAATTTATCAAAGCACAGCCAGACTATGCCAGATTTGTAATTCAACCTATGTTCCAAAGCACCCAAGAACTGCGGTTTGACTGCATAAATATGTGCTGCAGCCATGGCTGATCCTGATACCGAAACCGGAGATGCCCCAGGCATTTCAAACGCTTTGTGATGGTGGGAAGGTCGGGATTCAGCGGGGTTTTTGCACCCTTTCAGAGTTTCCCTGTGCAGGTGAAAAAGGAGAAGCAGAACAGGACTCTGCCAGTTGATTGTCATCCTCGATGTTAACTTCAACGAATGGCAAGACAACATCACTATTTTTACGCTCTTTTCCAATCTTGCATGGGAGTAGTACTGATTGGCAGGAATCAACGGCGAAGCTCATTCTCTTTGCAATTCTAGATTGTCTTGTCCGTACCTCAAGTTCCTATGATTTTCAATTTGCTTTCCCATGTAGTTCAAAAACTAGACACAGAAGCTGTTACCACTGTGGAATCCTTACATCTTGATGCACCCATTTGAAGCAGCCCATACTGCCCCTACAGTAGACAAGTCCGTTTCATACAGGTTCGAAGCGGTTGTTGTTGGGCGGCAGTTTTCTGCATTTCAGCAGCTTAGGCAGTCATAGGCCGATCCATTTTTGCGGCACTGTTGCGACCTGAGAGGTTTTGGGATCTCATCGATACAGTTGTAAGGTGGCTCGATGTGGCTCGTTTGGACCCTGTCTCCCGAGGTCGTTCTTTTGGTCTATGATCCGCAGTTGCTGCTATCCTGTCAAGGAAGGTTTTACCAGGCACTTTGGGGATGGGAGCGATAAATCTGGACTTGTTGAATCACTTTGGGACCCGCGTGGATGAAACCAAAGCCACTTAATTATATACATAATTCCGTTCTTTTTTTGTTATTGCTGCTCAGGTGCGTGGATAGATACAAAGAGTGGCAACTCCTCTGCACACAGGAACAATGAAAATTATCAGGCCAACTGGAGACAAATGGGCTAATCCGAAGGTTTTGTCCATTCACTGCACATCATGTTGCTCCAATTGCTCCAATGGATCACCCAACTTGTGGAAACACGCGTGCTGTTGGTCGTCCAAGGAAAACTCCATATGCTCTGAAGAAGAGTGCGTCCAACGTGCCGCAGCCCCTTGGAGAAACCCACTATACACAGGTATCGGTGAATTGTGGCAGTTGCGCGTGATGAATCTTTCCATCTCAGGTTTACATATGGACCGTTTCTTGTTTGCAAATTGGATCCTCCAATTGGATCCTGATATTTGGGTGAAGCTGCATCACGATGCATCGCGTACTTCCATGCTGACTGTGGATGCCCTTGCCAAGTTCGTTTTTCTGTACCCTGCTGAAATGAGGTCATATGGAAGCTCCGGTTGAAACGGCCAGATTTATGGTCCTGAGCGTTCTCAGAGTTTCACCGCCAGCATGAGACAGGATCAAGGTGCAACAAAAAGTGGATCAAGTGGATCAAGTCAGCCGAAAGTCAGCAGACATCAGTTGCTGCCACTGCCACTGCCTCCGCCGTGCCCCTGCTGAAAAAGCCTGGACCATCCCTGGACCGCCCAGGTGGTACCTCCACCAGGCTCTGAAGTTCAGTCACTTGTCTGCAGCGAAAAGTCAGAGAGGCTGCACCTGGCGCACCTTTCATGATCTCTAAGAAACATTTGAAAAAAGCGGCCATGGCGAGACATGAAATGATTCTGAAACGACAAGTCATGACAAGACGATGAAAGTCAATCGAACATCATCACTTTCCTATCTTGAGATCCGTTGAAAAGGCTTTCTCTGAAAATGGGCTACCGATCCAATCCATTCCACCGGTTGATCATGGTTGATCATCATGTTCCATCATGAAAAATTCTCCCCATATTCTCCCTAGAAAAATTGCAATACATCGGAAGTGCCCCCATCCCCATGAGAAAAAAAAGCAGGCTGCGCGGCACTAGCTCGTCTCCTTGCCGGCCTCGCTCTGGACATTTGGACATGCAAGTTGCAAATAGAGGGAGCGAAGGTTTTAGTATGTTTTAGTTTGCGTCAGCGTATGTTAACGTGCATCCAGGATTCAAGATTCAATTTTCCAGAAAGCATGAGGAAAGAACCACCAAAAGAAGCCGTGAAGCTTCAACCGGACTTGATATTACGACTCGACATGCTGTGTAAAAGAGCAACCACTCAACATCACTCAACAAAACAAGGGTTTCTATGGGTTTCTTAGATTTTCTCAGAGCAGCCATGCAACAAAGAAAATCCCAAAAAACTCCGCATCTAAGGATCTGATGCATTCTCCAATCGATCAGCTTCGCCGATCCCAACGACGCATTATTCCGTCGGAGCACCAGTGATGCTGCCATCCACACCTGCACGACCGCTCTTGAGTCGCGTTTAGGGGTCACCTGAGTTCAGATAGTGCAATAACATGCAATAACTTCAGTAGATTATAGTAGATTTGTTATTTTTTGTTCTATCATTTCAGTAGAGATTATAAAAGAATATATCAGATTTGACTTTGCTGTTGGCAGGGTGATAGCTCAATATAGTCCCTCCGGCTTTGTCTGAAAATAGGGTAGCCCAAAGACAATTAATGGTTTATGATCATTGGTGGCATACCCCAATTTCGGAGACACACATGACTATACATGTAGCCTTCGCGGCAAGGTTCATGTTGCAAAACAACGTGGGGTCTTTGGCGAAGCTCTCAACGGTGCAGCTTGGAGGACTTCAACCGATGGCTCCGATTCCAAAGTCGAAGGCTTAGGGGTTGATGCTTTTTATGGTGCCTATAACTTGGAGGTTTCCTATAATGATGTTACCCCCCCCAATCATCCATTTTTGTTTCGGATTTTCCATGAAATAAACCATCCAGCTGTTGGGGTACCCCCATTTATGGAAACCTCCCATGATCCTACAGTTAGGTCAAGCAGTCTGTCAAACACACCCAGTCCCTCCGCAAATTCGAGGCCGACATGTCAGTGGAGCGCAGCGGCCCAGCCCATCCAGACGACCATCGTTCCCAAGACAGTCGTTGTGAAACGAGGAAGATCCATGTCACCAGTGAGCTCACCGGTTGCTGGTCGCAGCGGCAACTCCTGGTCAATTGGTAAGTCCAAAATTAAAAAAAATGGACGCCCAGAAAATAGCTAATTCCAATGGGCAACATGTTGATGAAAACATCTGGAAAATAGGATCTTGATTTTCTTTCCGAACAGTTTCGGAGAAACTCAAAGTCGTTGAAAAGTTGGGGTTTCTGAGGTTCAGCCAACCTATTCCACAGCATATCCAGCATCGCCAGCGATGTCGCCTGTAACATCCTTCAGAACACCGATGTCTCCGGGAATATCCTTTCGACCAACGATGTCGCCGGGAATATCCTTCAGACCAGTTGCATGTGAATCGTATTCGTTCCCAAGCTCAATCCTTCAGCTGATGCTGCTGGTCGATTTATCAGTCATGAAAGTAGCTCACACGAAAATGATCAGTGACCCTCCAAAATCGCGATTCAACCTGTGTTTTTTTTTGGGGTTCGCCCCCCATTGAATCAGTGTCAGGTACACAGTCTCAACTCCCTGGAGCCAGCCCAGCTCATGTTCACCAAGCAGAGAGGTGACCTTTGAACCAGTGGAAAGCTGGGTGTTTCAGTTCTTAAACTTGGTAGATCTTGGGAGTCTGCTTTGACCATCACCTTTTCACCGAGAATATCGAGAGCTGTGTTTTGGTAACATGTCATCGAATCAGGTCAAAGAGCACGTGGCGGAACGTCCCAGATCTCCTTTCCAGAGCGTGTCTGTAACCGGGTTGAAACTTTATGGCCATTTTCATCGACCAAAAGCTGTACCAAAAGCCAGGGAACAACGGAATAGTATACGAAAACATGCAACCAAAAATGGTGGCAAAAATTTCTGGGTCGGTCCAAGACTTTGAAACTTTAAACCTGAAAGGTTTCCCAGTGAAACAGAAGGCCGAACTCGTGGATTTGAGACATATCCAATTGATCCCAAAACACAATGATCACAATGTCCAAACCATGCAGATTGTTGTTGCCTCACGTTTCTGTGTCTTTGTACCTGCGCTCTCAGGTAAAGGATCCAAGACTTTCCCAATGTCCACGGCAGGGCTTCTCAGTCACTTGTAGCATGCCGCAGCGTTCACTCTGGATTTTTCATGAATTGTGAGGCTCTACAGGCCCTGCAGACCTTCTCAGAACATCAATGTGGCCCAAAGACCCATGGATTTCGGACCTCTGAAGGCTGGAAGGGGCTGCTGAGCTGCTGGCTTTTGTTCCAATGCCAATGAGATGTAGCCGGCAGTAGCCTTCGGCAGGACCCTGGTGTTTCCATCATCCAAGGGTGCGAAAATGCCATCACTGGCGAGCCCGAAACGGCGAGCGGCAGCATCGGGAGCGGAGCAGGGAGCGGCTCTGCAAGATCTGCCAGATTCTCCGAGGAGCTGTCCATCACTTGTGGGAGTTCCGGAGTTCCAACAAAAGACATGGTGAGATTTACCGAGAGATACAAAAACCCGGGATTTACAATATAATATAACATAATTATAACTACTTAACCAGCAAACATAGAGAATAGCCGATGGCTTAAATATGGAAATCTGGCTGTTCACCAACGAGAAGAAGAGGATGACGCAAAGCTTTGTGCACTTTGTTAGAGTTGACTTTGCTCCAAAGCAACACAAATTGCACTGTCGGTTCCAACGGCTGCATCCAGCCTTCATCTTGGAACTTCGGTGCCTTCTGAAGTCTGCATTTAGTTTCTGTCATTGTGTGTTTCAGGATGTGCACAAAGCTGCCCCTGGCCAGTTTCTCCCAGAGACTCCCATCTTGACTCCAAACAACGAGGCCGGACATTCGTTCCAACGTAATACAAATTGTCCTTGAGATACCATTTGCTTTGTCCATGTTGATTCAAGCCCCGAAAGATCCCCAAAGATAGATTTCAGATGTTTTTTGTTTTAAAAAGTTTGCAGTTTTCATTCTCTTGTCGAAGAAACAAAGACCTAAGAGAAGAACCCGGGCTTCAGGCAGATTTGGAGGAGGCCTATATTCTGTCAGCTTTTCGACGGAGAGATGAAAACGACATGGCAAAAGATGGCTGGAAAGGTGTCAACCCAGCAGAGACGAAATTTCTCGATCTCTGCAGTCACAATCGTCAGCATGGTGAGGCCAAAGAAGCACTGCGAGAGGCTGCGGGCACTGCGGGCACTGCAGGTCTTCCATCGATTGAGTCATTGCGGGCCACCCTCCAAGCGCTGCGAGTGCAGGATCGCCTCGCTCGCATGGAAGCTGCTCCGGTGGTGCCGCTGGTGCCTACTGTGCCCACGGTGCCCACCATGGCTGCCATGGCAGCCGCCATGACGGCGCCGGCAGTGGGGTGTCAACTGGATGATGATGAACGAAGCTCGGATGTTGGAAGGGCCAGTGGTGGTGCTGAATTGGCTAATGTTACAAATGGTCAGTTTCATGCAGAAGCTCAAGAACTGCTTGCTTGACAACTGGCTGACACAAAGTGTGCATGGACAAAAGGTGGAAAAGCTGGATAAAGCTGCTGCTTGGGAATCAGAATCGAGGAATGCTGTATATATAAGATTATATAAGATTATATAAGTAGTTGGTGCGAGATGCAGAACCTGACAGTCTTATGCTTGCCAGTGGTGGCGAGTCAGGATTACGTCAAGCCTCAAAGCCTTTCAAATCATCAGGCTCTGATTATTGCAATTTTACCGATGGTCTAGATATGACTTCCCTTTACCAGTGTTGTGGGTTCGGACACAAAATCGGCAGATACTGGCAGTTGTTTTGAAACAGCAGCATCTTGTGTGTTAAAGTCTCGAAGCTTGACCCACCTCAATGTCAATCTTGATCAATGTGACCTTCCGTTGTAGGAAGGTCAGGTTTGTAGGACATCGCACACATCACAGCCGATTCAGCCTGGCCCAAGTCTGCACAGCTGAAATCAGCTGACCCATCTGGGACCTGGAGAGGGATTCAGGACGGTGCCTTTGTGGCAAACATGGCCAATTTGAATACCAACTTTGTGGTTCCATTATGTTTCATTGGTCCAGTCCATTCATACCACTGTAACACGTTTGGGTCATATCAATTCTATCTATTGTAGATGTATCAATAGATCATGAATATAACAATATATAATATAATAGATAGATAGATATAAAATTATATGTATATGATGATTTTTAACCAGATGGCAAAGCATCGTCTGAGGATCAGTTTCCATTCCTGCAGGATGATGTGGCAAAAGCTGGTCCTCCTCCTCCTGCCTGGAGCGGTCGCAAGAGACTCAGGACCTGGTGACGACTCTCACTGCGGCGTGTTGGATGACCTGGTCCCAAGATTCGTCCCAGTTGTAGGGCATTCCAATGTCACTGGATTGGTTTATGGGAAAAATCTTCACCGGAAACCATGGGGTTTTTACCATCAAATATGAGGGGTTCCTGTATATTTTCTCATAAACCAATCCAATGACAATGTGTTCCTGAAAATGGGAGATGCTATGTTTTTTGTTCTAAAATGCTACACCCTAGTATACCCTAGTTATGGTCATGTTCATGGAGAAAATGAGGTTCTAAACCGATGGATTTCTGGTCCCATAAATTCCAGGTACCAAACCCTGTACCTTCTGGCAATTCAACCATTTGAGCAATAGGCTAAACTCTCCGTGTATTAGGTATGTATTCGAGGGCTGTTACGAACTCCCAAAAACGATAACCTAGGATTTATTGGAAAACGATATAGCGAACCCCCAAAAACGATAACCGAGTCTGGAAGATCCAATTTTAAGGTTTTGCCGATCGCTCAATTTGTTGTGGAAAAATCCCGTTTTTGAGTTTGATGATTTACCATGAATTTACCTATTGAACATGGTGATTTCCCATAGCTCTTGCCATGTCCGAAGAACTCAGGCTTGGACAGCCCCTGTCACCGATGGCATCTCGACAGAGAGCCACAGGTTGAGCGCCGCTACCGCCACTGGGATCTGCAGGGCGCTGTCTGAATGCTTCACAAAGAAAACGATTGGTTTGTCTGAAAATAAATCAGGGAACCCCAAATTTGATCAAATTTGATGTTTGAGCAATGTCGATCACCATCTCGATGAAATTGGTCAATTTGGCTTAGTTTTGGGGGTACATTGGTAAACCTTGTTTTCAGACACAAGTATCCGCAAGTTTGCCAGCACAGAATTTCTACCAAGGCCTCAAAGTCTCAGGCTTCCATCCAGATCCCCCAGCTGCGAGGTAGCTTTGATCTCAGAGGCTGCGATCTGGGCGATTTAACCCCTATGGAAAATTAGCATTTCTAGTGATGGTTTCCCTACTAAAAAAGATGCATTTTTTTCCATGGCTATGTTTTAGTACCGGATGGTAAATGCGAACTTCGCCGTGTGCTGCTTAGACCATTAGTGAAGATCAATGAAGGGATGTTGCAGCCAGCCACAAGGTTCTTCAGCATGTAAAACTCAGCCAAGGCGCGGAAGTCTCCACGCAAGATGTGGAGAGCTCTGGACTGCCAAATTGGGCACGTGCGCCATTGGATTTGAATGTATTTGAATCTCTGTTCTTCAACAGCCTCCAATCTGATTTGAGTCTTGTTGCTTGCTCTTGGCCAAGGTACTTTGCTGGCAACAGCAGCTGTTTTTCTTGCAGTTGTTTCCTCCCCACGGGCTGCTTCTGCACAGTCCAATGTGAACATCTACATGGGACAGGTGTGGGGTCACAGGTCAGCTGTCGCGTGTCTTGGAAGAGCAAAAATGGGGATGGATCAAGCTAGTTACCTATGAAATAAAATATTTAAAGGGTGGCGAACATCCATAAATCCCAGCTATTTTGGGGTGATAAGCCAGGGGCCCCGAGGGGCCCATCCCTAAGCCAAGCACCAAGCTGAAGAACAGCCATGAACAGCCCCAGGGCTGCTTCTGGCACGTCCAGCACGAGGTGGTGAAGCAGGAGGTGCAGAAATAGCGCCCTGCTGGTTGATGATTGATGAATATATGTAGGGGCTTGTACCATCCAGTATGTTGGGGAATCTCCTGTAAACACCCCATTGACCAACTGAGTTGGCTCTGAAAGACCATGACAGTGACAGGTGATTGTCCATATTGTCCTGTCCTTGCCTGAATCGGTGGTTTCCGAACATGAAGTTCCATAAACTTCGGATTTTCATTTGTGGGCCAAGAATTGAGCTTCCCCAACCCACAGGTTTTGGCGGTTGCAACTTTGAACTACAGGTCCTGGATGGTTTTATTTTAAGTAGTACAGCTGAATACAGCTACATAGTACCACTCTGATTCTTGGGCTACCCAAGGTTGGGCCATACCAGACCGACCTTAACTGCCTTCGTTGAATGAGAGGCGAATGACCTCTCTCGCCAGCCTGCTGAAGTTTCAGCGCTGTCGGGCTACGCCGGCGGAAATGAGGCAACTAGCGGACTAGCCGGGCCGGCAGCAGGTGTTGTTAAAGTTTAACGTATGTTCCAAAAGAGAGAGAGTATCGAAAGCAACTTTCTCGCGGACTAATTTCGGGCTTGTGGTGGAGTATTCTATAGTAGCTAATGTGGTAAACCCAATAATAAGCCATGCCTACTAAAATCATAATTTTATGGATGGTACAGGATGGTACAATAAACCATTCCCAGTCATGGTAGGTTTGTGGCATTGCGTTGCCTCTGGACATCACCTCCGCCAGGTTGGTGGCAAGGGTGAGGTGTGCTACCACAACATGGCAATGGCACCAGACTACGGCCGCATGGGCCATACCGAGGCGAACATACACCAAATTTCACCAAAAGATAGAACACTAAAATTAAGTGAAATCCTATATGTTCCATAGGGAAATTGTTTTCCCACCTTTTCTGACCAGTCGCAGGTAGTGAACGTCAGCGTCCCTGAGGAGAAAGTTGGCGACTTCGCAAAGGTGGCGGGGGTTTCCATAGTCATGGGGGTACCCCAATAGCTGGATGGTTTACAATGGAAAATCCTACTACAATGGATGGTTTATTGGTAACCAGTAGACCCAGTAGCCTACTAAACCATACTTTTTTAAAGACAACCTCACTTTAAGTTCAATAGTCTCAGTTGTGTTTGGTTTTAGGAGGGCTATCCAACGATCCGACAATATATTGAACATGATTTTTTAGGGAGCACCCAATTTTGACTCGCAAATCAGCCCAAGAAAATTGCCCTGGCCAGGCGTATTTTGATGCTGCTGCCAAATATCCTTTCGGCCGTGCTGATCCCCAGGAGAAGCCGGATGCCACCAATCCCCTTCTGATAAATACAGTTGTAAATATCCAATATCCAATATACACATGTACAAATGCAATCAAGTATGATTGGATAATTTTGGATACATTTACGCATGAAATATACATCATATATACATTTTGATCTACTACTGGTACATAATTCTACACATAAACACACACGCTCATGCCGATGGTTCAGAAATTGTGACTCGTTCGCGGCAGGACCGAGGCACCGAGTACAGATCTGCCATCGGCATCCCAGGTGAGATTGGTTTCGTCAGAATCCCACCATTGAAATACCATTTGTAAGTGCCACCGGAGATTTCCAGTTCCTAAAATCGGAGTAATTACCCCAAATCAATATAATCAATGGGTTTCAAGACTTTAAATGAGTTTTTGGATGATTTTAGGGTAGTCTCATGTTCAGAAACCACCATGTGGGTTCCCTAACAGAAGAGAATTCAATGCTACAGCAGGGTTCTGGTATTAAATGTTCAGGGGAATGGGATTAGTTTTGGATATCAACTGATTCTCGCGGTCACCAGGAGTCTTGCCTAAGAATTACAGGTTTGTCTTGCAACCGGAAGCCTTTTGTGCTCGAAAGTATAGTACTGCAAGAGGTCGTCCTTCTGATTCGTCAACCAAGAGGGCTCAACTGTCCCAGATCAGAATGACAGAATCTGTATAGTAATCTTGTTAAGTTGTACTGAAAGTGTCTTGACCAGACAAGCAATTTTCTAGACAGAGGAATGCTGAATTAGATCATTCAAGAAAAGGTTCCTGGACATGTTGAGGAAATGAACTCTCCCTTGCTTGCAAGACATTGCAAGACCCCATATAACCATATATACCCGAGGTAGAAGGCAGCAAATGTGTACAAGAAGGTTTGGAAACAGGTGTAAGGATTGTTTTTACTGTGTTGGATTGACTTATGGAAGAGGCGATGTGCCAGTCATCATAGAGGAAGCATCTTGTGACGCCAGAACTCCTGTGCCCAGCCATGCCATTGAAGCTCCTACCGCGGGAGGTGTCGGCTGACCTGAAATGGCTGGCCTGGAACGACATTTGGACCGCAGTGAACTCAAAACTCGCCTCCGCAAGTGACCAGTCTGACGATCTTCGACAAAGGAGGCGAAAGCAGGGCGAAGAAGATGAACGCCGTGCGGAACAACATCTTCAAAAAATTCTCAAGGCTGAAGTCCTTCAGGAGGTCACGGTGAAACACTTCCGGGATCAGATTCAAATCGTCGCCAAGGCCTGTGCCAGTGCTGCCTTGGAAGGGAAGTGGTTGGGAGCTGCCAAAGCTCAAGTGTTGGATGCACCCGATCAATTTGAGTCGCACACCTGGTCCGAACTGGTGAAGGGCATCAAGAGCGCAGGGGTCGCAGTGATTTTGTTGTCCCATGATGAGCTCCAAAAGGCCGAAGTGTTGCGCCGAGACTTCGAGGATGCCTGGGTCATGTTCTCGGAGAAGACGAATCTGGCGGAATGAAACTATAATGACATGAATGACATGGACGGAATGGATATTTAAAGGGAACGGAGGGTCGACCACCCATCAAAAGCCAACGGTGACAGCACTCCCTCGTCCGGCAAGAACGGCAGATGTCGAGGGACTCATCGGTCTATAGGTCAGCATTTGGAGTAGTTCCGCGATGAGTCGTCTAATCTAAAGCCAAAGTGCGGCTTCTTTGTACAAGCTTTTGTTCAACGTTGAACGACGTTGCCACTACAAATTGAATCTTCAACAACTATTTTTCAATGCTGACCAGTCTGCTCAGAAAAGGTGTTTTTTGTTGCTTCCTGCGAGTTTCCCAATTTCCATGCTGCGAAGTTCTTGCGGTGCCATGGATACCATCCCAGACTGAACTTGAACTTCACCAGGTGGCATGGATGGGCCCCTTTTCAAAGCTGTGGAAGCTTCCAACGCTGGTCGCTTTGAGCTTCTGCGTGGTCAGGCCCTGCCGTTGGGCCAGGAAATCACAGTTGAGAGTATCTGAGAGTTGATCGTGTCACTGGATGTTTTTGGTCTAGGAACAATATGGAACCATAATTTACTTGAATGGCCTAGAATGGGCGTTTACCACCCAAATATGGAGATTCTCCTGCAAATTTCCCTTCATACCAGTGAATAGTGATACCAGTCCAGGGATTGTGAAATGTTGCAGGCCCTACCATGCCCTTCTCACCCTGGTAGCGCGCAGGGCAACGATGCAGACACTGTTGGTACGAAGAAGATCTGGGTTTCTTGGCTGAAGAGAGGCATCAATGAACCAGACCACTCACCAGGTCTAACAAGTGGCTTTTTGAACTGTGCTTAACATGTTTTGGATCAAATGATTAACAAATTATGCCAGAACTTTACCATTTGGAATCTACTGTTTTGTGCTTCAAAGCATCCCCTCTCTCTTTCTCTCTCCCTCTCTCTCTACGTCCAAAGAATCTCCCTCTCCCTTGAATAGTTTTTAGTCACGCCACCTGTTCGCTTGTGGTCTCTTTGTCGAAACGGAATATTGCTGGGCTGCTGCTGCTCCTGTGTTGGAGGAACACACAACAGTCCATGTCAGCACAAGACATGTCTCATTAGAATGGACAGCAATCCCGTTCCGAATAATTCGGGATAGTCCACAATATAATTAGATTATATTAGGTTGCACATAAGCCACATCAACCATCATTAACCCACGGTGGATATGTCCATATTCAATATATTCAACCCAGTTCTTCACGAGTTGTGGATCCGTTTCATCAGGTCTACGACTCCAATCAGTTCCCATTTCATCAGGCAGAGGCGGGTAGCTGCGGTCGATTCTTGGCTAGTGGCTTCGTCCGACCCCAAATGGAGGTTTCGATAAACGGAGATACCCCAATAGCTGGATGGTTCACAATGGAAAATCTTATTTAAATGATTTTAAATGGATGATTTCGGGGTACCCCCATTGTAGGAAACCCCCATAAAATCCCATAAATGTTTCTAAAAAAGTTGATTTGGGGGTTTCCCAATGTTTGGACAATCTCGGATTCCCTGAAACTGATTTGCCTGGCAGATCTACCACCAATTCCACGACGACATGTTGGAGAGATACTCAGAGGTAGGACTGCGTTTTTGGAGCCCATGGATTTTTGCTGGAAAACCCACGCGAAGATCCCAAAAAAAGGTTTGGAAGATGATGTTAGTTCTGAGGAACCAGCCATTTTTGGGGTTCCATCTATTTCCATCCATATGTTTATATTTAATTATATACATTTCAAGTGTTTTGTTTTTGCCCATTGAGCGCCTCTGAATTGCGATGCGGCAGAAATACCACAGCCTGAAGAAGGTGCTGGTGAGTCAAGGGACGATTCAGAAGGTGCCTCTGCGGCGGGAAACCTCCTGGATTTCCAGCGTCAGTGATGAATCAAAGGAGTGCTTGTTGCAGAAGTTACCAAGAGACGGAAAACCAATCACGGCAACTGAAATCCTTGTCCAAACTATGAGATCATACTCGTAGCTGGATGTTCTTGCAGAGGCACTTTGCGGCAAAACATTCAGCAGACTCTCTGTCCCAACAATTCGAACTGACCCAGGTTGCTTGCCCTGAGATGGGCTTCTAAGCTTTCTCACGTGTGAACCGAAAGGACATATGTACAGTTGACTCAACATGACGAATTTTCAGAATTTTCGGCTTGAAACCTGCCCAAAAAGTGCCGAGCGCTGGCAGCGCTGGCGGGATTTTCTTCGTGTGATGTGAAATTGAGATGAATTGAGGTCATGCATGGTCAGTGATCGAATGCAAGTCCCGTGATTGGTTTGTTCTTGTTCTTGGTGGTGCTTCAGTGACTGCAGTAGATCGAATGGTTCGCTGTCCAATGCATTCCTTCAGAACATGTCAACCATCATCATGGCGCATGCCTACTAGATCCTGATACCGCTTAAGAATCTTTAAATCACACTCACATCACTCACATCACTCACATCACTCACATCACTCACATCACTCACATCACTCACATCACTCACATACACCATCATACAGCATTATAAGCTACACTCCCACAAGACTGCAGTACCAGACTGACCTTTGAAATCCTTTGAATCCTTGATTCTGGTCGACTTGTACTGACTAGTACTCAAAAATATGTGGATTTTTCGCCGCCTGACATGGCTTCCCTCCGAGTCGGATGAAGTTACTGGTGGAATTCTGTGAGAGATCCAGCTGCTACGCAGCCCTCCACAGCAGTGACGCCACAGAGCTCTTCAAGTCCACTGCGCAGCGTCACTTCTGCCGTGCCCTGCGAGTGCAATGCGCGGGGAGAGACGATGCTTTTGTGGGCTGGATTGGGGATCAGTGCCTCTCTCCAGGACTCGTGTGTTGCATTTGATGTATTTTCATGAATTTTTCATGTGGGTTCTCGTTGAATATGTTGTGAAAAAAACAAATCCTATGGTTGATCATCATTTCCCACACCCCACCTCTTTGGACAAGCCGTCAAGGTCATGTCGCATGTCTCAGCGATAAATTCCTTCCCCCTCCCAAACCCTGGCCCCACAAATATGACGAGGAGTGATGCAGCTGGCCAAACCCTTCGCAGAATGCCTGGGCTTAGAAGAAGGACAGCAGGTAGAGGTCTTGGCTCACTCTGCTCCTCTGGCTCGAAGTGTCATGGTTCAACCGATGCTCAGCAGCAGTGGGTTAGACTGAATTCTGACGTTGAACCATTGTCTAAGCGCCTCTGTTGATGGGTTGGTGGTTATACCAACAGGTTGAGGTGATAATCCATAGTGGAGGAAGAATTATTTACTATCCAATCAGCATAACAGGATGGGATAGGAGTATCTTTTCATGACTCAGATGGGTACTTCACCAGAGGGAGCAGATTTACAGGGGTATTTCTGGTGATAGTGAGCGTGAAAAGTTGGATTGGATGAATCCATATTGGATGATGGTCATGATCAATATGGATTTGTATGTATTCTCCTAAAAGGGGGAACATGCGCGAATACAATTGACGACCGAAGTTTGAGGCTCAGGTTGCTCTGCTGGCCTGCTCTCAGGGCCCCTTTTGTGGGTCAGAGGGCGTGGCCAGCGGTGTGACTCCAGCTCAGACTTGGCCTGGCCTGCTTCCTTGCTCCTTAATTGGGGTGGGGGGATTGGCCTGGTCACAACTGCTGCGACTGGCCTTGGTTCCCTCGTGGGACTGGGCCAGGGGTGTTGCAAATAGCAAATCGCATTGGGACCTCCCCCAAATAAGAGCCAGGAAGGGGAATTTGAATTCCTATCCCTTGGGACTTGAGTCCCTCGGTTCCTGAGCTGGGCACCCCCGCCAAAATGGAAGGCACCCATATGAATTTGGTTGCGATGGGTGGCATGGCCAGAGACCAGGGGGATCCTGTCAATGCTGACCTTCAGGGAGCCCAATTTTGGGTTAAACCGGAAAATTGTGGGTTTGAGCCTTTCGGTCAAGACCGGTCAATGATGCCAACGGTCGCGCTGCTTGAGTGCAATGTTGATGATGAGCGTTTTCAAGGCAAGGCCTTCCAGNCGGTCAATGATGCCAACGGTCGCGCTGCTTGAGTGCAATGTTGATGATGAGCGTTTTCAAGGCAAGGCCTTCCAGGGGCTGTTGGATGCTGAGAGCCTTGACAGACGGATCCTCCTTCCTGGGCCCGTGGTGGCCAGTGATGAATACCCAGAGGGGTATGTCACATATGAAGTGGCTGATGGTCGAAGCCCCTGTCACAATCTCCTAGCCAAGGATGGGCAATGCCCGGAGAGGCTAGGTCATGGGGAGAAGCGGCCATTGGGCCGTCGCCATGCAGGGCGCGTGACCTCCTCACTCGTGCCGTCGGAAGGTGTGCAGGAACAGCTAGTTGTGCTGCGATCCCTGCCAAGCTGGGTCGAGGCTTTTAAGCCTTCGAGGAGTGAGCCCATGCTACCCTCTGGCGCCCCTGTGGGGCAAGGGAATGATGGCGGCATAGGTTTGGATGTGCCCATGGGTGCCGTTGTTGCTGATCCTGATTCNTGAGCCCATGCTACCCTCTGGCGCCCCTGTGGGGCAAGGGAATGATGGCGGCATAGGTTTGGATGTGCCCATGGGTGCCGTTGTTGCTGATCCTGATTCTGTAAAGAGGAGTGAGCCCTTGAGGGTGAAGGCTTTGGGTGGCGGATCATCCGCTAAGACCCCTGAAGGATCCGTGAAAGAACTTGGCCGTTGTGGCCCAGGGCCTTTGGTGCACTTCTGCATCTGCATTTTAGTATTGCTTTTGGTGGTTGGCGTGAGTTTTTGTACCCTGGCTGGTTTCTTTCAAGAGACTGAGTCTGGGTGTGGGGCTTTAAAGCCCGTTGTGCCGAAGTTCTGTTCTCCCCCTGGCGCCCTTGGTTGGCAAAGCTGGGGAAACGGTACTGGTTTTGTCATAGGGGTGAGTGCCGTGGATGTTGAGTGCTGCAGTACTAAGGAAACTGACCCCTTAAGGGAGAAGGCATTGGCAGTGGGATCAGCTGAAGATATCTCACGAAGGTCTGAGTTATCCCCTTTGGGAAAGTCGGCGTTGAAGCCCGGATGGCTATGAGGGCCGTGGAGATGGAAAAGAGGCGCCAACCAGAGAGAGACCCCCCTGCTGTCCCTGGTGGGCAAAGGAGGGGTGAGGGGTTGGGTCTCGCGGTGGAGCTGGGGGCCTTGGAGGCCAGTGGGTGTCCCACATTGAAAGATTTCCCCTTGAGGGGTATGGCTTTAGCCATGGGGCCCACACCCAATCCCTCAAAATTGGCGCTTGGTTTAGTGTTGGAGGAGGACTTGGCTGCGCGTGGGATAGCCCCAGTGAAATTGGAGGTGGATCAAATGCTTTGGAACATTTGGGGCACAGCCACGCGTGAGTCCGCAGTCGGCAGAGACGCTCTGGCTGGACTAGTTCTGGTGGGGCGTCTGGTAGCTGCAGTCGAGGCTCAGATCTTTTGTGTGAATTTCTTGGACCCTCCGGCTCAGCTGGCTAGTTTGGGGCTGCAGTCAATTGGAGGGGGCGTCCAGTCTTTGAGAGACACCATGAATGAAGTGAAATGGCTTCCTACCATGAGAGGTAATGGCGANTAGTTTGGGGCTGCAGTCAATTGGAGGGGGCGTCCAGTCTTTGAGAGACACCATGAATGAAGTGAAATGGCTTCCTACCATGAGAGGTAATGGCGAAGGAGCTAAAGTTAGGGGGCGTTTTCCAGTTTATGCTGTATTTTCAGCCCCCCCTGGCCATGGAAGTAGAGCCAGTTGGTCTCCTGATGCCATGATGAAGGTTTTAAAAGACGACGCCGATGGAGGCTGCTTGTCGCCTAGTTGGCTTCAACAAGATCCTAGAAAGGATGCAGCTTGGGGTTGCCGGTTCCGAAGTCAATTTAAGGGTCGGCCCGCATATGAACTGAGCTCCGAGGTGAATTCAGAAGCCAAGGGAGTCCGAAGGAAAGGGGATGTGAAAACGCATCAGTTGGCCCCTCCAGGACCCGTCTTTGGGTCAGGAGGTGGAACGGCTGACCTCCTCCTTGAGGCAGGGGGGAAGCCTGATGCTGGTGCATCCGTTGAGGAGCAGGGATCACTGGCAATCTCCTGGTGGGAGGATGAGGCGGAGCACTCAACAGGAGTGCTCAGTGCTACTTTGAATTACCCCGAGATTGTCTCTCCCTGCATGTCCCTGTGGGGCGTCCTCTTGATTCTTTCAAGGTCCTGCAGCCTGACCCGTTTATGGGCTGTGCCGAGTCCCTCTCTTGAGCCGCTTCGGAGGGACTCGCACGTGGTGCTGTTGGACCTGCACATCAGGGAGGACATCCAGCCCACATCGAAAGGTCACGTGAGTGATGTTTACGCTGCTTTTCGGGCCCACGTGGCTCAAGCGTGGCCGTTGTTAATGTTGCGGGCTCCTGAGGCTGGGCCCAATATGGGTCAGTCCTTGACCATGGAGGAATCTTTGGTCTCTCCCTCTTCCATGGAGGGGATTCTTTTGAGTGGCTTGAGCCAATCTCCGCGGTGGACAGACCTCGGCGTAAGGCTCGATGAGGCATTCACTGCATCCGACGCCAGTGAAGGTGCCGGAGGAATGGTGTACGGAGCCAAATTCACACCCCATGATCTCAAGGGGTTACATGCTCTCGACGAGGGGTTAGATGATCCCATTTCAGGGCCAGTGAGTTTGGATGAGGAACAAGTCATCCTGGCCTTGAGTGGTTTTGGTAGCAGCAATGGCCTGTTAAGGACGCTGCAGCTGGCCAAGGTCCCTGTGGACAGGCTAGTGGTCAATGAACAGGCCGTAGAATTCAGGTNTGTCACAGCTCTCAGCTTTCCGGAAGCATCTTGAAGATCCCCAGTTTAAGCTCTTCCACAATTTTTGTGAGCGCTTTAGAGCAGCTGATGAGATTTGTACGGGCTTGGAAGTCTGGGCCATCGCCAGGGTGGAAAATGTGATTGGCGATGAGACGGACATTGAAGAGATGTTCAAGGTGCTAGGGGCTCACCCGTTGATAGCATGTGCTATCAGCCTTTTAAGGGTTAGGCGACCACGCCGGTATTGGGCCCATGTGATTTTGGAAGATCACCCAACCTGCATCTGGGCGCGACATGCTCGTTATGCTGAGGTCAGCTTTGAGGAGGAAATGGGCCCCCTGGAAAAAGACCCAGATGAGAGGTGGAGTTGCCCAGCAGCAGAAGAGAACGAGGAGCAGAACGTCCCCGGGTTTACTCGGGTTACTCCGCACAAAAGACCGCCTTCCTTTCCGGTGGGTCTCTCTCAGTGTGTTGAAGAGATGGGCGTTTTGGCAAAGAGCTGCCCGCAGTCATGCCGGAGTCAGGCCCGGTTGCCCTTATGGGTCAGGGCTGGGGCATTGTCAGAGTGTGGAGTCTGCTTGGCCTGTGTGCCTCTGTTCAATCCTACAAGGACTGGTCTGAAGGCTCACTGGTTCGGTTTGGTGCACCTGATGTGGGTGATTTCCTCAACTATGAGAGAGGAGAAGCTTTACCTCTTGAGGGTCTGGTTTATTTGGATCTGCTTTATCCCCGGGGCTGTTGGACAGCTAAGCGCTCCATTTGGGGCCAACGTAGACCATGATCAATGCTCGCTTGAGGGCTATTCGGGTCTTACTGCAGAGCCGCAATACGGCNGCTGTTGGACAGCTAAGCGCTCCATTTGGGGCCAACGTAGACCATGATCAATGCTCGCTTGAGGGCTATTCGGGTCTTACTGCAGAGCCGCAATACGGCTGGTCTGTCCTGGATGGGACAAATGACTACCTTAATGACATGTTTCTTCTGGCTCTCTTTTTGGTGATTGTGCTCTTGGCTTATAAGGCCGCCCTCGTGTTCGGCTGGCATCAGGGTTGCCGGTTCATCTTGGTGCGGAGAGCAATCAGGGCTGAACGTTTTGAACGGCTGTTGGAGCAGAAGTCAGAAGAGTGCAATCAGAAAGGGTCAGAGATTTTGGCCCTTCAGGGCCACATTCGGGAGCTGAGAGGACATTTGTCCAATGCTCAACCCGAACTGTTGAGGGCGCTCCATGAGGAGCAGGCAAAATCCAGAGGCCTTGCTCGCGAGGTTCAGCTGTATGAAGACAGCTTCTTTGATAAAAACCAGCAGCTGATTGCCCTGGAGCGGCATATTCGTGAGCTTCAAGAAGTCCTCCGCGGGTATGAGAGTCTGCGCCGGTCAGGTCATCGGGTCATGACCCGTGCTTACAATGAATTGGAGCACCATCATAACCGGTACCACCGTCATGGGGAGATTTTTGTGGCCAATCGTGGCACGGTTTGGCACTGGGATGGCACATGCTATAAGCTTCAGAATGCTACTGTGCGGGAGCTGTGGCCCTGCACCTCTTGTGCCAACGACGTTATGACCCCACATATTCCGGATGAATTTGGGGTAAGCCTNTAAGCTTCAGAATGCTACTGTGCGGGAGCTGTGGCCCTGCACCTCTTGTGCCAACGACGTTATGACCCCACATATTCCGGATGAATTTGGGGTAAGCCTAGAAAACTCGATTACGGGTTGGCTTGTTTCTGCTGATACTTTTGATACATCGGCAGTGGACCGACCTCTGTTCCCCATGGAAGTGGATGTCACTTCAGGGCCGGCTTCTTCTACGGGCCCAGCTGGGAGTTCTTTCTTTGGTTTTTAGCTATGAGCTGGGTATAAACCGCTACAGGCAGTTGCCTCGGGTGCCTCTTGAGCTGACTCAAAGGCATGTTGCGAGCTCTTCAACTGAGCGATCTTACACAAAAGAGATAGCTCTGTGCTGAGGCACTATGGAAAACAAAGGTTTTCACCCTTGAATTCAGCATGAGAAAATGCACGCAGTAAGTAAACTGTTTAAAAGAAGATGAGGCTTGTAGTCGGAACCTCTTAAGGAGGGCAGTTCTCGGTTGCACTCTGTTCTGGTCATGATTGACCAAAAGTCTAGAGAAACAACAGCCCTTGAAGCCTTGGGTCGGCAATAGCTTGACTCGTCCACCCTGAGCTGGGGTGACATTCTTTGGGCTTCAAAGTTTCTATACTTTTGGGCCTGGTTTTGCCAAACTACAGTTGTTGCCAGTGTCGGCTGCAGCGCCCGGGCTGGATTATTTCTAGCGGGGCTTTCGGCAGCTGCAATCAGAGGCTGTCGTGGCTTTTGCTCGCGCCTCAAGAAAACAGGCAACCAACAGAAACCAACCACTTCGTCCCTGGATTTATCTGGGGCCCGGCGGTCACTGAGTGCACTGTTCAAATTTATTAAGCCTGACGCTCTGACCTCTCAGGAGGGCTGTTCCCTACGCACTGTGTGTCGAAAAATTCAGGTTGCTTAGTAGCCTGGTGAGACAAAGTATGGGGACTTTATCTCCGCTGTGGCTTGAGCCATGCGCCCTGAATGGCAGGCTGCCCCTCTAACTCTTAGAGGCTCTCAGCACTTTTGCCAGGGTTGTGGCAGCCCGCCGNATCTCCGCTGTGGCTTGAGCCATGCGCCCTGAATGGCAGGCTGCCCCTCTAACTCTTAGAGGCTCTCAGCACTTTTGCCAGGGTTGTGGCAGCCCGCCGTGGTGGCCAACATCATCTGCAGCTTTAGCTGGATTATTTCGGCTAGCCCATGGCAGTCGCAGTCCGCCATCGGTCAACACAAGGTTTTGGGCTGTTCTGGGAGCTTTATAGTTCATGGTCAGCCCTTTCCAGTTGACCTGGATAACCTCAAACTGCCAATGTTGATATTTACAGCTGAGAGCCAGTGCTCCGTTGAAAAGTATTTCAAGTGACCGAGCTCCGACAGGCTCAGCTCGCTGTGACTTAGCTGCTGTGCAGATGGTGCCCCTTCATTTCTTTCCCAAAATCCGCGCTGCCCGACAATTCTGTTACGGCAGCCAGGTTGGGGCGCGTGGAGGGGGACATGTGAAGGGGGCCAGAACTTTAAGCTTTCAGGCTAGAACTCAAGCTTGAGTGTGCACTAGCCCTTAGCCTCTTTGACAGAAGGCACCTTGACCCAGGCACAAAAGGTG
>BGPT01000155.1:317294-330123 GCA_003297045.1 Symbiodinium sp. clade C Y103 | reverse complement strand
TTTTGTAGCTGTACTGATTGATTGACTTGCGGCGCCTACTTTGGAATGAGAATTTTGGCACAGACATTCGACCTGTTGTTGCATTGGCAGTGCATTATATTCAGCAAGCACCAAAGGATTTACAACATGACTTTTGAAAAAAACACTGTTATGCGTGAGGAAATTACGCGGCCTTAGCGCATCCCAGTCAAGATCCAATCAAATTTATGCAGATGTTGTGGGCATGTGATACTTTCCACATCTTCACACCTTCCTAGTGAGATGTGAAGAGCACAAAGATTCGACGTATTTTGAACATGTCCCATGATTATATCCCGTGATTGTCGAGCATTTGCAGGGAGTAAGTAATTTTGTCAGAACCTGTGTCAATGAACACTTTAGCAACTGTGGGCTGAGCAACCGGTAACTCACAGAGCCAGAAGTAGAGCCAGACAATGCCACACACAGATTCATGTGCGACGCAATGTTACGGGCGTTCACATCTGTGTGGAACGAACCAAATTGTTTTCTCTGAAGGGTGATCTTCAAGGGGTTGGGGGGGAAGTTTCTGAGAACAAAGGAAAGGTGTATGAGAGATGTTGTTTGTTGGGTTTATACCCACCTGGACCTTCAAGCGGGATATAAGGTTTTGTTNGGGGGGGAAGTTTCTGAGAACAAAGGAAAGGTGTATGAGAGATGTTGTTTGTTGGGTTTATACCCACCTGGACCTTCAAGCGGGATATAAGGTTTTGTTCAATCCACATTCAACCGCAGTTTGACGCAATGTACCAAATTGCCTGCAGGTTTTTGTCACTGGAGCATTTTGCTGAATTTTGACCATTTTCGTACATTTTGCCAAATTCATGTGCACTACTAACTCACAACGGCCATTGAGCTAGTGATAGCAAATGGTGGTAAAGTGTAAAAGGCTCCAGTTTGCACATGTTTGCACAACTTGCCAATCTAATTCCAACCTTAGAGTTTAAACCCCTGGGTTGCTCTGTTCATCTTCCCTGCCACCGTCAAGCTCGTGATATCTTTTGATGATTTCCGCTTTTGCGGAGAAAGACTGCCCAGGCAATTTTGCGAAATGCAGCTCACACCTTGCATGAACCCGCAGAAATTCAACAAANATATCTTTTGATGATTTCCGCTTTTGCGGAGAAAGACTGCCCAGGCAATTTTGCGAAATGCAGCTCACACCTTGCATGAACCCGCAGAAATTCAACAAACAGTCCCATTCAAAGCCAGCACGCTATCCCGCCCAAAATCACGTCGCAATTTTGTGCAGAAAGAGAGCAATTTGTGCAGATACCAGTGATTTTGAAGGGTCAAGTGGTATGGGCCTGTGATGCCCCACACATCTTCACACCTTCCCTGTGAGATGTGAAGAGCCTAAAGATTTGACACATTTTGGAAGTGTCAAAGGATTGTGTGGCATTTGCAGGGAGTGGTTCGGTCCGTGGCTGGCCGTAACTTTGGCAACTGTGTTGTGGAACAGCCACATTGTTTTCTCTCGCTGGTTGCATATTTGAGATTCAGTCTGTGTTTGGCCATTGTCAATTGTCACGAAAGACTTGGACGCGTTTTTTCTTTCCAGATGGCGGTTCCATGCGCTTGATAAGTCACTTGATGTTGGTATGATTTGAGCTAACAAGGCCAGGGAACCAGCTTTCCGTACAANTTTTCTTTCCAGATGGCGGTTCCATGCGCTTGATAAGTCACTTGATGTTGGTATGATTTGAGCTAACAAGGCCAGGGAACCAGCTTTCCGTACAAGGTAAACAGGTAAGAGTATGGTCTCACCTTTCGCTTTCCCTTCAACAGTGTGCAGCATCTCTTTGAAATCCAGTAGTACTTTCAAAGACACAGAGACCTTCCTTGATCATGAGCAAGCTTGCTTTAAACAAGGGTTGAGCATTCCATTGAAAGGGCGCAGCATGATCTCAAATTAGGCATGCCATTTCATGTTATCACTTTATCTTTTTATTATTTACGTGCCTCTCCTTCCTCGAAGAACATGTGTCAAGTTGTGTAAAATCGTGTGAAATATGTCCTTCAAAGCGTGCCGCACCTCTTTAAAAGATTGCATGTTGTTGAAGAATAGACATTGTTGGAACTGGGCTCCTTTTACGCACGAAGCACTCTCTTTCTCTCAGGGCATCATGTTTTGTGGACAAAAACATGAGGTTATGTTGATTCAAGTTGATTCTTTGACTTGTGGCACCTGTATTTGGATGAGAATTTCGGGATGGACGTTAGACGTTTGTAGCACTGGCAGAGAATTAGATGCAGCAAGCACCAAAGGATTTACAATGTGACTTTTGAAAAAACACTGTTTTGCGCGAGGAAATTATGTGGTCTTAGTGCATCCCAGTCTCAAGATCTAATTAATCAAATTTATGCAGAATGATGTTGTGGGCCTGTGATGCTTCACACATCTTCACACCTTCCTAGTGAGATGTGAAATGCACAAAGATTCGACGTATTTTGAAGGTGTCCCGTGATTATGGAGGATTTACAGGGAGAGGTTTTGTGAGAAACTGTGTCACTGGACAATTTGGCAGCAGTAGGTTGAGAACTGCAGAAGCTCTCTTTATAGGTCTTTCACCAAGCCAAAGAACGGAACCCAATATCGCCAGATTCCTTTCTTACACGCATACAAAACTGTGTGCAACAAACCAGATTGTTGTCTCTGGGTGATCGCATGTTGGATATTCGACATGTTTGTTTTGGCAAACTGTCTTGGACCACCGGATTTCGGTTTCCAAACTGTGATTCCCATCCCCTTGATTCAACCCTTGATGTTGCTTTGGGACGTACTTGACAGATCCATGAGTGATCGTTCCCTATGGCCTGGTGATTCCCATCCCCATTGGTTTGGGACGAGCCCCGCCCGTCGACTTCCCCCGGATTTGTCTCCGTGCTTTGGCCAAAAAGGGGCTCCATCCCCGAAGCTGTCGCCCCCTGCGGCGAGACGGCCAGGCCTTGGGGGACGGCCTGAAGAGCAACGGAAGTTTGCAGTGGCTTGAGCTCGAAAACAACAGCATCGGCGCCGCCGGTGCCGAGGCGCCCGGCCTGGGGGCTTGCTGCGTTGGTGGAGCCGAGGGGCGGTGTTGGGGTAGCTGGACCACCCTGGAGCTGTGGCCAAGAAGGGGTGATCTCCAAGGGGTTGGGGGATGAAGTTTCTGAGAAAAATGGGAAAGGTGTGGAGATGTTGTTCGTTAGGTTTATACCCACCTGGACCTTCAAGAGAGATATACGGTTTTGATCAACCCACATTCAACCGCAAGTTGACAACGCAACATACCAATCTTTTGGAAAATGGATTTTCGTCATCCGTGCATTTTCTTGAATTTTGACCATTTTGCCAAAATCATGTGCGCTACTGACTCACAATGGGCCATTGAGCTAGTGATAGCAAATGGCGGTAAAGTGTAAGAGGCTCCAGTTTGCACATGTTTGCACAACTTGCCAATCGTATCCGACTTCAGAGTTTAAACCCCTGGGTTGCTCTGTTCATCTTCCCTGCCACCGTCAAGCTCGTGATATGTTTTAATGATTTATGTTCTTGGGGAGAAAGACTACCCAGGCAATTTTGCGAAATGCAGCTCACACCTTGCATGAACCCGCAGAAATTCAACAAACAGTCCCATTCANAGACTACCCAGGCAATTTTGCGAAATGCAGCTCACACCTTGCATGAACCCGCAGAAATTCAACAAACAGTCCCATTCAAAGCCAGCACGCTATCCCGCCCAAAAAATATCACAATTTTGTGCAGAAGGAGAGCAATTTTGTGCAGATACCAATTTTGAATGTTCAGATGGTACTGGCCTGTTATGGGCCTGTGATGCTTCACACATCTTCACACCTTCCCTGTGAGATGTGAAGAGCCTAAAGATTTGACACATTTTGGAAGTGTCAAAGGATTGTGGGGCATTTGCAGGGAGTGGTTAGGTCCGTGGCTGCCTGTAATTTTGCAACTGTGTTGTGGAACAGCCACATTGTTTTCTCTCGCTGGTTGCATATTTGAGATTCAGTCTGTGTTTGGCCATTGTCACGAAAGACTTGGAAGCGTTTTTCTTTCCACATGGCGGTTCCATGCACTTGATAAGTCACTTGATGTTGGTTTGATTTGAGCTAACAAGGCCAGGGGTTTTGATTTGCAAAACCAGCTTTCCGTCAACAGGTAAACGGTATTTGATTCCTTGAAGAAAGTGTGGTCTCACCTTTCCCTTTCCCTTCAACAGTGCGCAGCGTCTCTTTAAAATCCAGTAGTACTCTCAAAGACACAGAGACCTTCTTTGATCAGAAGCAAGCTTACTTTAAACAGGGATTGAGCATTCCATTGAAAAGGCGCTGCATTATTTCAAATTAGTCATTTTAATTCATTCTTTTTATCACTTTAGGTTTTTATTTTATTTTTTTTTATGTGCCTCGCATTCCTCGAAGAACGGGTGTAAAATTGTGTACAATTGTGTGTAGCGTGCAGCACCTGTCTAAAAGATTGCCTTTTGTTGAAGAATCGACATTGTTTGAAAATGGGCTCCCCTTACGCACGCGGCACTCTTTTCTCAGGGCATTGTGTTTTGTGGACGAAAACATGAGGTTATGTTGATTCAAGTTGATTATTTGACTTGTGGCACCTGTTATCGGATAGAATTTTGGCACAGAAAAAACATTGTTTTGAAAATCCACTGTCGCGGCCTTGGTGCATCCCAGTCTCAAGATCTAATCAAATTTATGCAGATGTTGTGGGCCTGTGATGCTTCACACATCTTCACACCTTCCTAGTGAGATGTGAAGAGCACAAAGATGCGACGTATTTTGAAGGTGTCCCGTGATTATGGAGGATTTACAGGGAGAGGTTTTGTGAGAAACTGTGTCACTGGACAATTTGGCAGCAGTGTAGGTTGAGAACCGCAGAAGCTCTCTTTATAGGTCTTTCACCAAGCCAAAGAACAGTGCGCAACACTGCCACATTTCTTTGTTACACGCATACAAAACTGTGTGCAACAAACCAGATTGATGTCTTTGGGTGATCGCATGTTGGATATTCAACATTGTTTGTTTTGGCAAACTGTCTTCGNAAACTGTGTGCAACAAACCAGATTGATGTCTTTGGGTGATCGCATGTTGGATATTCAACATTGTTTGTTTTGGCAAACTGTCTTCGGCAACCGGATTTTTGTTTCCACATAGTGATTCCCATCCCCTTTGGTTTGGGATGAGCCCCTTGTATCCGTGCCTTGGTCGTAGAAAAAAAGGGCTCCATCCCGCAGCTGTCGCCCCTGCGGCGAGACGGCCAGGCCTTGGCGGACGGCCTGAAGAGCAACGGAAGTTTGGTGTGGCTTGACCTCAACGGCAACAGCATCGGCGACGCCGGTGCCGAGGCGCCCGGCCTGGGGGGGCCGCCGCGTTGGTGGAGCCGAGGGGCGGTGTCAGGGTAGCTGGACCACGCTGGAGCAGTGACCAAGAAGGGGGTGAAGTTTCTGAGAAAAATGGGAGAGGTGTGGAAGATGTGGTCTATCAAGGTCATAGTCACCTGGACCTTCAAGTGTGACCTAAGTTTTTGTTCAACCCACATTCAACCGCAAGTTGACAACGCAACGTACCAAAATTTCTGGAAAGAGGATTTTTGTTATTCGGGCATTTTTCCTGAATTTTGAGGACGTTTGAAAACATTGCCAAATTCATGTGCAATACGAATTCACAACGGGCCATTGAGCTAGTGATAGAAAATGGTGTGTTTTGTGGACGAAAACATGAGGTTATGTTGATTCTTTGAGTTGTTGCACCTGTATTTGGATGAACATTTCAGCATAGCCGTTAGACCTCTGTAGCACTGGCGCACTGGCAGAGAATTAGATGCAGCAAGCACCAAAGGATTTACAACGTGACTTTTGAACAACTACTCTTGTGTGGAGACTACAGGGGCTTAGTGCATCCCAGTCTCAAGATCTAGTCAAATTTATGCAGATGCTGTGGGCCTGTGATACTTTACACATCTTCACACCTTCCTAGTGAGATGTGAAGAGCACAAAGATTCGACGTATTTTGAACATGTCCCGTGATTACGGAGGATTTACAGGGAAAGGTTTTGTCAGAAAGTCCATGTCCAATTTGGCAGCAGTAGGCTGAGCACCGCAGAAGCTCTCTTTATAGGTCTTTCACCAACCCAAAGAACGGAACCCAATATCGCCAGATTCTTTTTTTTTGCGCATGCAACACTGTGTGCAACAAACCAGATTGCTGTCTCTGGGTGATCGCATGTTGGATATTCAACATGTTTGTTTTGGCAAACTGTCTTCGGCAACCGGATTTTGTTTCCACATACTGATTCCCATCCCCTTTGGTTTGGGATGAGCCCCGCCTGTAGATTTCCCCCGGAGTTGTCTCTGTGCCTTGGCACCTGCGACGAGACTGCCAGGCCTTGGCGGATGGCCTCAAGAGCAACGGAAGTTTGCAGACGCTTTGGCTCCAGTTCAACAGCATCGGCGACGCGGGTGTGCAGGCGCCCTGTTGGGGGCTGCCGCGCTGTGGAGTCATAGCTGGACCACGCTGGAGCTGTGGCCAAGAAGGGGATGATCTTCAAAGGGTTGGGGGGTTGAAGTTTCTGAGAAAGGAAAGGTGTGGGAGATGTGGTCTATCAAGGTCATAGTCACCTGGACCTTCAAGTCTGACCTAAGTTTTTGTTCAACCTACATTCAACCGCAAGTTGACAACGTAACGTACCAAAATTTCTCGAAAGAGGATTTTTTGTCATTCGCGCATTTTTCTGAATTCAGAGCATTTCCGCACGGTTTGCCAAGTTCATGTGCCCGACTAACTCACAATGGGCCATTGAAAGTGATAGCAATTGGTGGTGAAAAGCCAATGGTCCCAGCTTGCACCACACCAATTGCCAATTTTATCCAACCTTGGAGTTCACGTTCGTGGGTNTGGGTTGCACTTTTTTTCCTGCAACTTTTAAGCTCGTGATATCTTTTGATATTGATCCGTTTTTACGGGAAAAGACTGCCCAGGCAATTGTGCAAAGTGCAGCTCACAGAAAGCAATGAACCCGCAGAAATTCAACAAACAGTCCCGTTCAAAAAAAACAGCACGATATCCCGCCAAAAAACGTCGTGAATTTGTGCAGAAGTAGGGCAATGTAAAAGCATGACAAAAAAGATACAGGTGATGCTTCACACATCTTCGCCTTTTCCTAGTGAGATGTGAAGAGCAAGAAATTTTGATTTTTTTCAACATGTCCTATGGTTCTGGAGGAGTTACAGTGGGTGGTTTTTGTGAAAAGCTGTACCACTGTACAGTTCGGCAACTGTGTGAAACGNGGAGTTACAGTGGGTGGTTTTTGTGAAAAGCTGTACCACTGTACAGTTCGGCAACTGTGTGAAACGAACCATATTGTTCTCTCGGTGTTTGCAAATCTGAAATCCAGTCTGTGTCTGGTCATTGTTATGAAAGCCTTGGAAATGTTGTTCGTCTCTCACGTGGCGATTCCATCCACTTTACCTTGGTTTGCCAAAATTGGTCTTTCCTTCCACATGGTCAATCCAAGCCCCATGCTTTGCCCTAACAAGGCGAGGTGTTTTGATTTGCAAAACCAACTTGCCGTACGGGGTGAACATAGCATCCCTTTGAAATGAGCGCAGTAGCACTGACAAANTGTTTTGATTTGCAAAACCAACTTGCCGTACGGGGTGAACATAGCATCCCTTTGAAATGAGCGCAGTAGCACTGACAAAGAGACCTTCTTCACGAGTAAGCTTACTTCTCAAAATCCCTAAAAGGTATCCATTGAAAGGGTGCAGCATTGTTTCAACATAGTCATTTGAGAGCATTTTATGTTTCTGTGCATTGCATTCCTCGAAGAACATGCGTAACATTGCATGCCATATTTCCTTCAACAAAGGTTCGCGGTTCTTCGAAACGCATGCGATATTTCTCACAAGACAATGGATCTTTTGTAGCTGTACTGATTGATTGAGTTTCCCCCATCCGCATTGAAATGAGAATTTTGGCACAGACATTCGACCTGTTGTTGCATTGGCAGTGCGTTATATTCAGCAAGCACCAAAGGATTTACAACGTGACTATTGAAAAAACACTGTTTTGCATGAGGAAATTAGGTGGCCTTAGTGCATCCCAGTCTCAAGAGCTAATCAAGTTTATGCAGATGTTGTGGGCCTGTGATACTTTACACATCTTCACACCTTCCTAGTGAGATGTGAAGAGCACAAAGATTCGACGTATTTTGAACATGTCCCATGATTAAATCCCGTGATTGTCGAGCATTTGCAGGGAGTAAGTACTTTGGTCAGAACTGTGTTAATGAACACTTTAGCAACTGTGGGCTGAGCAACTGGTAACTCACAGAGCCAGAAGTAGAGCCAGACAAAGCCATACACCATCAGGTTCATGTGCGACGAAATGTTACGGGCGTGCAATGGCGTGCACATTTGTGTGGAACAAACCAAAGTGTTTTCTTTTTGTGATCGCATATGAGACATTCAGTTCCTTTCGCTCATTGTTCTTGAAAGATCTAGAAGTGATCTTTCCACCTGGGCCTGGTGAATCCGAGTGATTCTTGTCCCTTTGATGCTGGTTCGGGACGAGCTCCACCTGTAGATTTCCCCTGGATTTGTGTACGTGCCTTGGCCGTAAATAAAGGGTCCATCCCAATGCTGTTCAAACCACATCCAACCGCAAGTTGACAACGCAACGTACCAAAATTTCTGGACTGGATTTTTGTCATTCGAGCATTTTTTTGAATTTTAATCATCATTTCCGTACAATTTGCCAAATTCATGCGCCCGACTAACTCACAATCGGCCATGGAGCTAGTGATTGCAAATTGCCGATCTTGTCCAACCGTAGAGTTCAACCTCCTGGGTTGCACTGTTCATCTTCTCCGCCACCTTGAAGCTTGTGATCTCTTTTGATCCAAAAAGCTACTAGTGCTTTTAAAGGTCAGATGTTGTGGACCTGTGATACTTCACATATCTTCACACCTTCCTAGTGAGATGTAAAGAGTGCAAAGATTCGTCATATTTTGAATGTGTCCCTTGATGATGGGCATTTGCAGGGAGTGGTTTGGTCAGAAGCCATGCAACTGTATATAGATATCGGCAACTGTGGGTTGAGCAACCGCATAAGTTTTCCTTAGGCAACTCACAGAGCCAATGCCAGCACCAATAGATTGATGTGTTCCAAGGGTGCAAATCTTGTGTGGAACATATCAGATGGTTTCTCTTGGTGATCGCATGTTTGAGATTCGCTTTGTGTTTGGCAGTCGTTATGAGAGATTTCGAAGCGGATTTTCTTGACACATGGCGTGTGGTGATTCCATCCACTTGATGTTGTTTTGCTAACCTTGGTCTTCCCCCCCGCATGGTCGCTCCATGCTGCATGATTTGGGCGAATGAGGCGAGCTGTTACAGATTACTTATGCAAAACCTTGAAGAACGCGTGGTCTCACTTTGCGGATTTCCCGTAACAGAGTGAAGCATCTCTTCGAAATGAGCGCCGTAGTCGTACTTTCAAAGAGACCAAAAATCCTGAGCAAACTTGCTTTCAAAAGAGTGGAGCAATCTATTGAAAGTTTGCGGTGCAGCAGATGTTTGTCCAAATAAGATGATTTCTGCCTGACATTCCTCGAACAAAGTGCGTAAAGTTGTGTGCGATATGTCCTTCCAAAAGTGTAGGGCCGCTTTAAAACGACTGCATTTTGTTGACAATGACATGTTGCTTGAAGATAGACATTTAGACTGACTGCTTTTGTACGCAGCGCTCTTTTTCCCAGGGCATGACATTTCTGGACCAAAACGAAAACGTGGTATAACAGTATAACAGGTGTGAAGAATATTTCCTCCAAAAGAGCTCCTCGTCTGCCGACAGCGGAACATGTGTGGTATTATGTTGATTCTTTGACTTGTGGAACCTGCATTTGGATGAGAATTTTGGCAATACATTCGACCTGCTGTTGCGCTGGCAGTGAATTAAATTCAGCAAGCACCAAAGGATTTACAATGTGACTTTTGAAAAAAACAACAACATTGTTTTGTCTGAAATTTTCACAGGCTTAGTGATCCCGATCTCAAGAGTTAATCTACCTTATATATGCAGATGTTGTGGGCCTGTGCTGCGTCACCTTCCTTGAGAGAGGTAACGAGCACGATATCCAGCAAAAAAACATCGCAACTTTGTGCACAAGGATCGCAATGTCAAAACATGCCAAAAAAGATGCCTGTGATACTTTACACCTCTTCACACCTTCCTAGTGAGATGTGAAGAGCACAAAGATTCGACGTATTTTGAACGTGTCCCGTGATTATGGAGGATTTACAGGGAGAGGTTTTGTCGGAAACTGTGTCACCGCACAATTTGGCAGCAGTAGGTTGAGAACCGCACAGGCTCTCTTCAAAGGTCTTCCACCAAGCCGAACAGAGCGCAATAAAACTGTGTGCAACAAACCAGATTGATGTCTTTGGGTGATCGCATGTTGGATATTCAACATTGTTTGTTTTGGCAAACTGTCTTCGGCAACCGGATTTTGTTTCCACATAGTGATTCCCATCCCCTTTGATTTGGGACGCGCCCTGCCTGTAGATTTCCTCCGGATTTGTCTCCGTGCTTTGGCCAAAAAAGGGGTTCCATCCCGCAGCTGTCGCCCCTGCGGCGAGACGGCCAGGCCTTGGCGGACGGCCTCAAGAGCAACGGAAGTTTGAAGGAGCTTTACCTCTCCTCCATCAACAACAGCATCGGCGACGCCGGTGCCGAGGCGCCCGGCCCTGGGGGGCCGCCGCGTTGGTGGAGCCGAGGGGCGGTGGTAGGGTAGCTGGACCACGCTGGAGCTGTGGCCAAGAAGGGGTGATCTCCTAGGGGTTGGAGGATGAAGTTTCTGAGAAAAATGGGAGAGGTGTGAGAGATGTTGTAGGCCCGTGTGTCTTGGTGCCTTGCTGGTGAGATATTTGTGAGCGAATGTCATTGAAACAATTTGAACTCTTTCACAGCTGAAACATTTGCACTGGATGGTTTAGTCACAAGTTATGCCAGCAGTTTCTACACCTCTTGCAGNCCTCTTGCAGAGCTCCTGGTCAGAACTACCTCACAAGCTCTCTCCAAGTCATGCACAATGTAAAAGCAAACAGAGACATCAACACTGCTAGTTTTCTTTTCACAGAGAGAGGATACAGCGCATGGTTGAGGCAGATTCACGTGCGTTCACTTGGTGATTCAGGGATGTGNCTTTTCACAGAGAGAGGATACAGCGCATGGTTGAGGCAGATTCACGTGCGTTCACTTGGTGATTCAGGGATGTGGTTGCAAAATGTTGCAAACCCACATTCAACATGATATCATAAAATGTCATATAATGTCAACCCTGGATCAATAAACCTTGTGTGATTAATTAGGGAGTTACTCTCTGAGTACTGAGAATCTGATTCGTAAATGGTACCCTCCCAATTAAACAGCCTACGGGGTTATTGATCCAGGGTTGATATTATATCATAATGGAATTGTGTTTTTGTTCGTTGATGTTTTGATTCTTCTCCCATGCCGGAGCTGTGCCAAAAGGGGTCTAGAAAAACTCCAGGGACAACGTTTGATGAAACATCTCGGAGATGTTGAGTTGAAGAGAATGGCTTTTTCACAGTTTTGTGTTGAGATTTTTTGATTCAGACAGCATTGCACGTGGGATTTCTAGAAGAGATCAGGTGGCTGTTCCGTAGGCCGTCGGATGTTGGGAGTCTCGGAGCCCTCGGGGTTGACCGGTTGTCGATGCCGATGTCGAGCCGCCAGGCCTTGGCCGCCGGTCTCAGGGAGAACCGAAGTCTGAGGCGCCTTCGTCTCGGCAAATCTCTTCGCGTCACACCGGGTGGCCAGGCGCCGGCTGGTGGGCAGTGTAGGCCCAGGAAGGGAGATGCGCCGGGAGCCGAACCCATTGTCGTGCGACCTTCCTTTCGGCCAACCGAGNGGTGGCCAGGCGCCGGCTGGTGGGCAGTGTAGGCCCAGGAAGGGAGATGCGCCGGGAGCCGAACCCATTGTCGTGCGACCTTCCTTTCGGCCAACCGAGGTGACTGTTTGACACGAATCAAAGTGAACTTCAAAGTGAATTGAGTGATTTTGTTTCACTTTTCAATGAAATTGGACATATGAATCACAACAAGTAGACTCTATAGGTTCTGCGCTCACGGAAGCTTCTGCATTTGTCGCGTCTCAACGGAGACCAGCTCCTCGGCGCGGCCAGGCCCTGCTTGAGGCGCAGAAAGTGAAGAAAGAGCGGGGCGAAGATTTCGAGATCAAGTGGCAGCTCGGTTTCGGTTCGAAAGAGTCTTTCCTTTTTAGCTGATCAAAGCCGGTTGTTTTGAGAAAGTTTGATACGAACAATGTGTAGAAAGTGACTCGGTTTGTTTGGGGCTCCTTGGTGTCCCAATTTGGAGCCACATTGAAATAGCAACTTGACAGTGTGCATTCACCCGCTTTTTTGCGGCAAATTCCGTGAAAACGCTTACACCATTGGAGTGGTTGGGAGGTGGACGCCCAGCCCATTCTGCCTTCTCCATGCTGTCCTGTTGGCTGTTGGCTGGGCACCGAGGGAGTGAGAAGATCGGAAGTGACCTGAGAGCAGTTGAGGCACCAACTGGGGGATCCCATGCTGTTCTTGCCATCTCTGCTTCATCCGGTGTCGATCCCAGGGCTTGGCAATGCTGAACCCTCCAATGGCATGGCATGGCAGAAAGGGATGGCATCGCGGCTTGGCAGAAGTAGAAAAATCATTGCAAAGATGTAACGATTGTCCCCAAAAACAGACATCTCTATCAGACTGCTGGGGCGCACAACA